>JALAJA010001164.1:0-28691 GCA_023376005.1 Doryteuthis pealeii
TAAAAAAAATTGCCAATTTGGCTTTGTCTTCAGTGTGATTATGGTAAGGTGGTACATGTCAACCTAGGTAACCCGAAAAACTGACTTCCTAATTTTCAAAAAAAACATCACAAAATTATTTGTTTATTTACTTAATTTTTTTTACTTGATTTTGCTGTAAAAAAAATCACCTTCTTTTAGAGTCCTCTTCGACATGTAAAAAGAGTTACACTTGTTTTAAGAAATGATAAAGATTTTTTTTTTCATCTAAAAATAAAATTTAGAGTAAAAAGACAACAAAAAAAAAGTCTCAATTTGAAGACGTCATCTTTTTATTGAGGAACAATATTTTTTATTTTTTTAAGGATTTATTTATTTGGTTTTATTTAAATTTGAAATTGTCAGACGTGTTTTTGTTTTCTTTTTTTTTCATAAGAGTTGTTTTCTTTTTTTACAACAACATTGACCGCAATTTTTTTGCGGGAAGATGGGAGGGGACGTCAACCTTGCGCCGACCAACAGTTTAGACCGCTTTTTTTCCCTGTCCGACAGAATTTGTTCTCCTCCTCTTCCTCCCTTCAAGGATTACATATATAAGATTACGTTAACCCGACAGTTAAATCTGGGTTTAAGGGATTTGTTATTGTTAGTTAACGTTTTCAGAGTATTTGTTTTTAAAAGCTTAGAGAATTTAGCATCCTAAATTAATGTATGGATGGATAGAAAGACCTTATCTTCTTATCAATTCACAAGTATTGCCAATCGTTCGCAGTAATTTTCTAGAATCAGGCCACTGGTGTGTATTTTATTTTTATTTTATTTTTTACTTTTAAGACAATTTTCAAACTATTAATGGTTTCTAGGCCCAACGAAAAGTAAATAGCATGAATGGAAGCAGCTTGGTTTTTTCTTAATTCTATTTATTTTGATTTTATTCCCTACCTCAAGGAATTTGAAATAGAGATGGCGAAATAAACGCGCTTTCCCCCCAAGGCGATGGATGAAAAAGTATTTTAGAATATATATTTAGTGTTTGAAGATATATAAGAAGAAATAATATATAATTTTAATTTATAAATATTGTTTTAAAGATTAAAAAAACTAGAATCGATTTATTATTATTTTCCCTTCCAAATTTAAAGATGTTAAGTTTTAATGGCGCGCTCAGTCAATCAACAACAACCGTGAAAATTTGTGGATGCTAAACTACAAATCGTTGTACTCGCGTGGCTGTAATGGTAGCAAGCAAGACTGAACAAGAAGATTTAAGGAGTTCGAGTCTCACTGGGGGGTCCGTGAATCCCGGCCTTGTGCCACAACTTAACCAAAAATTAGCCCAAGAAGAAAAAAAAAACTAACCGCAGCTAAAAAAGAGGGTGCCTCGTGTTATTTGGTGTGATATGTTAGCAATAGAAGACAAACCATTACAGTGATTCGAGTCTCACTGTGTGCCCCTTACTCCGGCCCCGAGACAACTAATTATTCTCTTATCAATAATAATCAATTGATTGCCACAGTTAACGGTTTTACTTCAGTCATACTATTTAATACTCGTAATTTTCAAACAGATTTATTTCACCTATAATGGCACCCTAACAGGTACTACACTCCGGGTCAGAGTGAACGCTGTGAGTAATGAATTGAACTACGATCGTCGAGGAAATTTTAGTGTAAAAAAAGTAATTCTAATTTTTTTATAAATTCCAAATTCTTATTTTAATTATCAACATCCAAAACATGCACAACTGTTTCTGAATGGGCGAATTAATGTTTAAATTTTAACTGTGATTTTTTCCCAGTAAATTTTAAACGTCTCATGAACTATTTAAAAAAAGGAAAGAAAAAAGGAATTACAAAAATCCTTTTTGTTAAGTTTTGTAATAAAAGTTGTCAAATAAAAATAAAAACAAAACAAAAAACAAAAACAAAACCAAACTATCCACAATAACAAGTTTAAATTTCAAACTTTGACATGTTCCGGACGTACGTCCTAATTTTTTTCTTTAAGTTATTTTTTGGAATATCGGAAAAGATGATTTGTGTTGTTTTGAGAAAATAAAAATATTTCTTATTGTTTTTTTTTTTACGACAAAAATATCTCGTAGATAAGTAGTTTTATTTTTTGTTATAAATTTCAAGATTTCTTTTTAAACGTTTCCTATTTTGGTCTGTCTTTGGAAAATGTGTTAAAAACTAGAGAGATGTCAAAGTTTATTTATTATTTTAAGCTAAAATTTTAGACAAATTAAACTTTATCTTTTTAAATCCAATTTATGTGGGTAGAAGTTTATGTAACTGACAATTCTCGCTAAAATCAAATGTCAAATGTTGGGTCACTCTTTATGTTGGTGGTCTTGATATGTCAGCTGACTGTAATTGTAAAAAAAAAAAAATTAAATGATGTTTATTTTTTTTATTTTTATTTATTTAAAAAAAAATTAATTGTTTGTTAAAGTGTTTTGCTCGATTCTTAAATTCTCG
The DNA here is from genome assembly GCA_023376005.1 of Doryteuthis pealeii. Classification (NCBI taxonomy): domain Eukaryota; kingdom Metazoa; phylum Mollusca; class Cephalopoda; order Myopsida; family Loliginidae; genus Doryteuthis; species Doryteuthis pealeii. The sequence goes on from JALAJA010001164.1 coordinate 2,461, forward strand.
TCCTTTTTTTTTGTGAAAAGAAAAAAATTAAATTTCGTATTTTTTTTGTCTCCCACCCCTATCATAAACGATAAGAAAAGATAAAACATAAAAACGTTAAGGAAAAATAAACATAAATAAGAATTAAAGGACCTAAATCCAAATAATTGCATTTCATTTTTATTGGTGGAGGAGGCAATACCAGAATTTGATGTCTATGGCACTTAAGTAAACCCTATTGAACTGATGTTATATTAACGAAACATTTTTTTTTTTTTCAGCCAAAACCACTTTCAATCTTTTATGGGGGCGGAAATCGCCACACACTTTATTTTTGTCCATCTTTATAAATTATTAAAATCACACACACGCACACTACTCTGTTTCTAATATCATCATCATGTCACACTAATTCGCACGGCAGATATCGCATGTCAATCTCTTGCCATGACCTTCTCTATCATTCATTTCGCCAGGGAGAGATCATCTGCCTCAGTATCCAGCATCCTTGCAGAGTTGGTCAATGCTAGGTGCTATGTGGTGGCCCTACATTAGCGATGTTCATGTGTTGGCTTCACTTTCAGAGAAAACATCGCTTACGAGTTGCGTCCTTGCTCCTCCAGTAGTGTCCAGTATGTCTTGTCTGTCTCACTCGATTGTTTGTGAGATGGTGGGCAGGTGGCCATACAGCGCTTCCTTGTGGGGTGCTGTTTAACTAATTACAATCCAAAGTTTATTATTTAACAATGTTTAGACACTTCTGCTCTGACTAGCACTGAATTTTACTACCAAAAACCTATTTTATGTTCACAGTACATTCATGAAACTATATGTATATACCCAACCCTCTTCGCACGAGCAGGATGTGATATAGGTCATTTCTTTAAGTGGAGTTTAACAGGCATGAATTCAGAGTTTTCCTTCTTCTAGACAAGTTGCATTACCAAGGCTAAAAGCTCAGTCTGCCCTACTATTTACCCATAGCTGGAGGGAGAATAATTGCATTCATACCTTTCTCAAGGGTATTAGCACTATGTGAAATGCAAACAGTCTCATCCAGGATTGACCTCAGTTTGCTGTGTTCATTTTGTATGACGATAACCATTAAACTAGAAACGCCTCCACATTCATGAAACTAGACTTAAATTCAGGTTCAAATCCTTGATGAAGCTGTTAGTGTTACACTTTGTCCTAATGTCATAAAAAAGTCATGATTCCATCCCGTGAATAGTATAGGGTTCTTTAGATTTGTGGGCATCAAGTCAAGAAGGAAAACTCTGAATTAAACCAGCTTTCCTCCGCTTAAAAATTGACCCACTAGACTGCCCCTTCATCAGAGATTGCTGATAGGTATGCGTCCTGCGTCCCTGATGCACAAAATCCTAAAAGGACACAGTAAAATCATATCAATGCATTCCCAGTGTTTTTCTTTTTCTTCTCACCTTATCAAGCTAATTCTAAATACATTTCAATAGTTTTCCATTCAAAACAAATATGTGCATTCCAGTTTACACTAAATTAAAAAGCTATCAGCATCACTGCATCATTTTCCATTACTCCCAGGTTCACTTGGACGCCAGAGTGGTAGTATCTGTTTGGTATTAAATAACCCATTAGGGCTTGATATGCTGTTAAATAAACAAATCAAACTAAGTCAACTCTGACTAACCAATTTTAGTAGAGGCAAACAATTTGGCTTTGATACAAAGTTTGTTGTGAAAATACTGAGTCACAATGTTTAACTTAAAATTAACTTGAATTAAACCAAGGTTATTGAGAGCAAACACACACACACACACACACCACACACACACACCTCATGGCTAAGTGCACACACACAACACACACACACACACTCATGGGCGAGTATACACACACACACTCATGGCTAAGTGCACACACACACACACACACCACACACACACTCTTATGGGGCGAGTATACACACACACACTCATGGCTAAGTTGCACACACACACACACACACACACACACACACACACACACTCTTAGGGCGAGTATACACACACACACACTCATGGCTAAGTGCACACATGCACGCACGCACGCACAAACTCTTGGCTGAGTATACAGATGCTGCACTCATGGCTGAGTACACACACACCACACACACACAACAACTCTTGTCTGAGTACACACACACATACACATTTTTGAGTACACACACACACTTACATACGCACCACTCATGACTGAGCACACTCACACAACACGTGGGCTAGCATACACACACACAAACTCACACACACACACACAATTAAAACTAAGGTTATTGAGATCTAACACACAAACTCTTGACTGACTACACCACACAAATATGAATACTAACACAAAACACACACTCATAGGTGAGTGAATACACATATGTACATACCAATACACACTCACACAAATACTCACACACACACATGGGTGAGTGTATACATACACACACATGCACACATGTGTAAATGCATACAACACACTCATGGGAGTGCACAATCACACCACATACACACATGGTGTCCTGCATCCCTGATGCACAAAAATCTAAAAGGACGCAGTAAAATGTATCCATACATCTCAGTACGTTTTCTTTCTCCCCCCACCATTTCAAACTAACTGTAAATATATTCAATAGTTTCTTAGCGAGGAATTACACAGGAAGGTGACAGGTAGGAGTTAGACGGCTTTAGTTGTTTCCCCAGATCATAAATAACCTTACAATCTATTAAGAACTAGTTGGGACCATAAATTTTACTGCAATTTTAAAGCAAATATGTGCATCCCAGGGCACACTAAATCAAAAAGCTATCAGCATCACTGGGAGTGCTTTAGTCTTGTGTGACCAATGTGTAATCAGGACCCAATAACTTGCTCCCTTCCTTGAGGCTGGTTTCCAGTCTCCCAAAGTTGGTTTTATTAGGAAGAGTTTATTGTTGATGTTGTTATTCCAGTGTTGTTTGAGGTTGATGAATTGGCACCTCAGGACATATAAGATTACAAGGAAAAATATTTTAATTTGGTAATCTTTGTAAAGAATGTTATTGCAATTTGGTTTGTCTTTTAATTAGATTCTGTTTTATTATCAGGAAGTAGTTTGATATTAATTGAAATCAGGTTATTACTTGGATAGACCATATTGAGGAAAATGACTTTTAAGAATTCTTTGGTTACACAATAGGAAACAAAGAAGACCTCTCTAGCACAACTACACAAAAATGTAAATATGAACATACAAAGAACACAATTCCCTAACCTCAAGGCATAAAATAACCCTAGAACGAACTGACATGCCCTTAAAATCAATCAAACAATCTTAAGAAACTACTACACAAAAACTGTTAAAATAAAAATACAATGTACGTGATTTCCTAATCTCTAGGAAGTAATAAAACCAAGAAGGTTTGACATGCCATTAAAATCAATCAGTCAATTTCTTTAGTTTTACAATAAAGTATAATTTTCATGTTATGAATGAAGATATCTTGGTTATTTTCTATAAATCTAACATTTAAAGGAGAACCACTCTTGACTGATAAATTATTTATTAATTTTCCCATTAAACTAACCCTAACCTAAGCCTAACCTTACCTAAACCCTAACCCTAAACCAAACCTAAGCCAAAACCTTACCCTAAACCAAACCCTAACCTAACCCCATCTTCTTTTTCCTAGTAGATCAATAAATAATAAATAATTTATCAGTCAAGAGTGGTTCCTTTTGATCATGTTAGACTTATAGGAAATAACTGATATCTTATTCAATGAGTTTGTGACGTATGTATTTACCCAACTCCTCTGCACCAGGAGGATGTGACACAAGGTCAATTTTTAAGCAGAGTTTAACAGGTTTGGATTTAGAGTTTCTTCTCCTACACTGGTTTCCATACCAGGTTAAAAGCCCAGTCTGTCCTACTATTTACTCATAGTAGCAGGAGGGAAAATAACTGGCTTCATACCTTTCCCAAGGGTATAGTCTTACGTGAAATGTAAACAGCCTTGTCCAGGATTTGAACTCTGCTTGGTGTGTCCATTTTGTATAATTGATAACCATTACACCACAACGTGCCTCCTAATAATTTTTGATATAAAAGTACTTATGATATATAAGTGTAGAAATATGCATTCCATTCATTAGACTGACAATTAGAGTCATTCTGCTGTTTGTTATTTGTGTTGAATGAAATTCAATAACCTGAATAAATTTTGTAAGAAAAATAAATATAGACCAATGTTTTCTCAGACTCTATTGTATGGTGGCACTGACACAGATATTTCTTTAATTTTTTTGAACACAAACTTTTACTGTTTATATATATATATATATATATATATATTTGTAATAGTAAAAATTGAAAAATACAAGTTTCATTAACGTATGATGTTCAATAAGCCTACGCTAGTGTTTCGGTCTGTTTAACAAACCTTCATCAGGGCTTTCATTGGTTAAATTACTTTCCAAGATTTTCGGGAGTTTTAAAATTGAGACACTGACATTAGTCAGTGTCTTTAAGTATGTTTTTTTTTTTCTCTCTCATCATTTGAAGATCAACAAAATCAGCCACACAACAAAAACAGAGGCTCGCAGACTTTTGTTTTTATTAATAATTTATTTTTTTTCCTTAAACCAAACGAGCCCTGATGAAGGTCTATCGAAACAGACCGAAACACTGCAGCATAGGCTTATTAAACATCATTCGTTAATTGAAACTTGTGTTTTTTCAATTTTTACAACATCACATATTGTCGGATTTACTTCCACTCTTTCTTCATATATATATATATATATATATATATATATATCTATACAAGGTATGTCAAAAGATCGAGATTTCTTTGTACTTTTTTGGCACACCTTGTATTCTGAAAGATTAACGTTCTATTCATTGTTCATTCTATCTTGGTGAATACATCTTCAATCTCGATACTTTTATGACACACGCTTGTATATATATTAGGGTAGGACCTTAAAAAATATCAAATTACATGAAACCATCACCAAAAGTTGTGTATTGGTCGATTAAATACTGATACCAAAAATTAGATCTTGAACTTTGAGGAAATGGCATTAAAGATCATGACAAATATGCACTGAAAAAATCCTTGGTTTTTACAGTAATGGGGAGAAGACATTTTTTAATTTAACTTAAGTTATAATTTCGTCACTTTAATTTCATTTTGATAAAATAAAACTGACAACATTCCCTGGTTTAAATACTGAATTCTTTAGATTTTCTGATCAATTTTTGGCCAAATGTTGCAAAACCAAGGATTTTTCAGTACATTTTTGTCTACGATCTTTGATGCCATTCTCAAAAATTGTCCAAGTTCAAGATCTAATTTTTGGTATCAGTTCTAAATTGACTAATACACAACTTTTGGTGTTTTGCGTACTTCCATGTTTGATTATTTATCTATAGATTGTCATTTCTGCTAGTCTCAATTCAAGATGGTGATGTGTACTACACTGAACTCTGGTGATGGGGGGAGCATGCTTAGGGGTCAGGTTTCATATATTTGCTATGATACAACTTTGGTAAAAAATTAACATGTAGTAAGTGGGGCACCCATGTCATAGATTTGGTGGGGGAGAGGCTGTATCAAAGATTCGTGTGCTATGAGAACTAGCTCAGGTTCTCAGTGAGAATGCAGCAGCATTCATTAATAGAAGTCTATTGAAATCTTATAAGTAACACAACACCTCACTCCAATAAGTCCAGGCTGACATATAGATGGCGCCACTAATAAAAATCCATATGATTTTATAAGTACGCCCTTTTAATCGCACGTGTCAAATTTGGCCTAATTGGGTTATTAGTTTGCAAATTACAGTTGGTTAGCTCAGTTGGTAGAGCATCAGATAGAAACCACAAAGTTCTAGTTGCGATACCAACCCTCGCCAACATCAGCATATGAGTTGCATCAAGGATCTGTGCAGGTAAAGTAAGGAGCTGATGTAGGTGTGGCTGCTCCACCTCCAGATGGCGAAAACATTCCTTGGTTCTAGCGCTCAGTGAAAAAGGGGATACGACTCATTGATTGGCTGATAAATGACTTAGAAAACCCGATGACTTTACTTATCCTTTTTTTACCTGTTGCAATTTTAAAACAATGGAAAAATCTGAATTTCGTGTACTTGATAAAAAAATATGGAAAAAAATACTGTTCAACGCAAAGCAATGGCTTGATAAGTATCATTCTGACTCTGCTCCGACAAGCACTGGGTTTAAGAGGTGGTATATGACTTTAAATAAATGGTGTCATACAGACACAAATAATGCTGAACACTCAGCGATGACCAATTTGGCAGGTGTCCTGTAAAAAACACCAAAAACTCACAAACTCCTTTTTAGCCAATCGTAAATTACATTGCATGAGATAGCAGAGGAGTTGAAGATATCAAAGGCAGTTGTATTCACCATTTTGCATCGAACATCTTGTCATGGAAAGCTGTGTTCCAAGTGGGTGTTGCATTGCTCACAGTCGATAAAAACAAGAACGAATCGATGAATTCAGAGCGTTGTTTGCAAAAACTGTTTCAAATGCACAAAAAGGAGTTTTTGCATAAATATGTTGCCAGTGAAGAACATGGATTCACGCACTTCGACTTTGGAGTCAAATCGGCAATGCAGCTGAGTGGATAGCAGCAGGTGAAAGCTGTCAAAGTGACCAAAGATGCAAACACCAGCAGGCAAGGTTTTGGTCTCTGTATTTTGGGATGTGCAAGGTATTTCTGTTGTCAATTACCTTGAGAAAGGGAGAACCACAATATCAATATCATATAGCATTATTGGGTGCATTTGAAGCAGAATTCCAAAAAACGGCCAACAAATTAAGAAGAAAAAAGTGCTCTTTCACAAGGACAATGCACCATGTCATCAACGCAACGATGGCACTAATGAATGCACTTTGAATTGCTTCCAGCAACCCACTCCATTCTCCAGATCTGGCTTCCAGCGACTACTGGCTGTTTGCAAAACCTCAAAAGAATTCTAGGGAAAGAAGATTCGTTGCAACTGAAGAAGTGATATCGGAAAGTGAAGTATATTTGAGGTCAAAGAGAAATCGTTCTAACAAAAAAGGCATTCAAATTGTTAAGCAGCATGGAATAGTGTATCACCACTGAACGGAGACTATTTGTGAATAAAGTCGACCTTTTGCCCTAAACAGTTGTTTTTTATTAGTTAGGCCCAGGACTTATTGAGTGATATGTTAAGAAAGTAACGGAAAGGAGAAGAATGAATTATAGAAAGTTTTAGTTAGAGAGAAAGAGAGAAGAAAAAGTGATAGATAGATAGATAGATAGAGAGAGAGAGTACGAGAGAGATAGAGAGAAGTTTTAGTCTATTTTTCTAAATTAAAATCTATTAAAAGTAATTAACATAGTTGCTATTCCGTTTCCCTAGCGTATTAAGCTCTACTAGCAAATATATGCAGCCTCCGTAGGTGCAAGTATTCTATGTTTTATGTCAATAGAATATTATATTGAATTAGGAAGCTAATGAAACTAGTTAAATAAGAATGCAGATAAAAGATTTGAACAGAATCGTTCATGGAGCATTTGATGATTGTTCTTTAATTATATCCTGCACGTACATTGGAAAAAAACCTGACTTGGCAGGTTCATATCTTCTAAAGTAACTTGCTCCACGACCAAATTCTTTGATGAACTAGGCAGACATAGTAGATGTTAGTAAAAGAATATGAAAATGAAGAGGACATATTTTGATAGACTGACCGTAAGCTACATAGGTGAAAAGTTTTAACTTTGGAGTCATAACATTGGGTGGGTAAAATAAAAAAATTCTATCAGGTATAGGTTTAAAATAGTTGAATATTTGGATTTTAACAGTCTTTTTGCTACTACCAAAATTTCAAGATATTGAATGTAATGAAAGTAATTTTTTTAAAAATAAAAAAAACACGAGATTTTGGCGACAGTATCGCACGGCCCTTAATTTTGAGGCAAAATAGAAAAATAATATCCCCCCGCTAAAATTGGCCACGGTAAGGTTTTAAGACAAGAATAATTGAAACAACCTTTCCTAACTCATGAAAGGGAACATTTGTGCCAAATTCAGGTAATTCCAGTGCGGTGGGTGTTAACACCTGTGAACTGACATGGAATGACCCCTATTTTAGTTTAAAATAGGAAGTAAAGAATAAAATTACAATTACTTCTTGTTAATGATTTTCTTTTAAGATTTATGTCTGAGATTTTTGCTCATATGTATTAAAATAAAACAAAATAATTAGAAATCAATAATACTAAGCACACATCTTTATTTAAAAATCAATTTTTTAATATCAAATATGCAATTAAGGCCTTCCCGTTCACAACTGTTAAACCCTAATTTTGGTTGTATATATCAATACACTTGCAATGTTATAGTATGTTGAATATGGTCAACAGTGGCTTCGGCGCTCTGGACCATTGATCATAATTAACGGCGTCGATCCCAGGGGGCCATCCCCAGGCAACAAACACCTGCCCCTGATTTAAAGGAGCAGGCTTGGGTTTATTGCCGTGCCTGAAGGCGCCCCCCTTTGAGGGGGGAATGCGACGGGATCGACGCATTTTTTTTTCACCTGCCCTCCATGAGCTTCGTTTGTGGGTGGTCCACGTTAATAGGGATTTGTGCTGACCCGTACAAGTGGGTACAGCGGTAATCCATGTAGATATGGTCAACAGTGGCTTCCGGCCTCTGACCATTGATATAATTAACCGGCGTCGATCCCAGGGGGCATCCCCCCAGGAACACCTGCGCCTTTGATTTAAAGGGCAGGGTGGGTTTTTGCCCCAGACGCTGGAGGTTGCCCCCTTGCGGGGGAATGCCAATTGGATTCAACGCAATTCACCCGCACCCATGAAGTCTTGGGCTTGTGGGGGTCCCACATAAATAGCGCTTTGTGCCTGACCGTAACAAGTGGGGTACGTGGAAATATCATGTAGATATGGTCAACAGTATTAATAATGTAACATTTTATTAATATTGAGGTTTAAATCAAATCAACTCATGGAAAACATGAGTAATAACTAAGGGAATGTGACTTAAGTAGTGAATATAGTTTCAGTTAAGAAGACAAAACAAACTCCAATTATATATAAGATTGAAATGCAAACAGCCTCATCCAGTATTGAACTCAGGTCACCATGTCCATTTCTTATGATGCATAGCCATTAAACCAAAGTACTCTTTAATATAGGAGACAGTTACCTTCCCATTTGCTGAGAGACATTTGGTCAATTCCACCATAGTTTGAAGCTCATAGACATTTAGCTAAAAATGGAACGTTTCCCCCAATGACATTTGCTGATATACATTTATTAAAATGGACATTTTAGCTTGAGTGGACAAACGACCAAGTAAAAAATTAACCAAATGGAATAAATTTGTTGTTTCCTTTTGATACCCACTGAGGTGTGTTCAAAAAAATTATTGAGACCAAAGCTGTAGTTGTACCACACAAAGAAAAAAAAAAGGAATAATAAAATAAATTCATAGGAATAAATATGTTGAGATGTGTTAAGGTTCTTTGTGCATTTTGAGGCTGCTAGGAGAGCACTTTACAGTGGAGAATCCCTTGTGTTCCTAGTGTTAGGTAGAATCGCTTTGTTGTTCTTTAGTGAGATCTTGGTTGTCCTTAGTGTAGAATCCTGTTGGAGCAGAGTCCTTGGTTGCTGATCCGTTTGTTTTGGGGTGAATACGTGCAAATGATGGCTTATCAAGATCAGGCGATTAAATCGTTAATTAACACGTTCAAGCAATGTTTTATTGGCTAACTTAATCCATGTGCCCACACAGCATCGATAAGTTAAGTGGTGGGTTACAGCACAAACAAAGTATACAAAACTGTAACCAAATATTCGACAGAATGCTTAGAGGGTGGGAATTTATCTTTTTTTATCATTATTTATTTTTTCTTTGTTTACATACAGCTTCGTTTCAATAATTTTGGAACACACTCGTGGGTATCAAAGGAACAAACAATTTATTCCATTAATTAGTGTATTTTACTCAGCAAAGAAAAACAATTAAATAAATGATAAAAAGATAAATCCACCCTTCTAAAGCATTCTGTCGGAATATTTGGTTACGTTTTTTTTATTTTGTTTTGCTGTAGCCCACCACTTAAACTTATCGTTCTGTGTGGGCATGGATTAAAGTAGCCCAATAAACATGCTTGAATACGTGGTTAATAAACTATTTAATCGCTATCTTGAAAGCCTTCATTTGCAGTATTCACCCCAACAAACGGATCAGCAACCAAGGACTCTGCTCAACCAAGGATTCCTACACTAGGGACAACCAAAGATTCTTCACTAAAGAACAACCAAGGATTCTACCTAACACTAAGGAACAAGGATCTCCACTGTAAAGTGCTCTCACCTGCAGCTCAAAATGGCACAAAACCTTAACACATTCAACATATTTATTCCTATGAATTTTATTTTTTCATTATCCTTTTTTTTTCTTGTTGGTAAACTACAGCTTTTGGTCTCAATAATTTTTGAACACACCTCGTGGGTATCAAAGGAAACAACAAATTTATTCCATTTGGTTAATTTGTTTTACTGGTCGTTTGTCCACTCAGCTAAATGTCCATTTTAATAAATGTATATCAGCCAAATGTCCATTGGGAAACGTCCATTTTTAGCTAAATGTCTATTAGCTTCAAACCTATGTGGAATTTGACCAAATGTCTCTCAGCAAATGGACAGGTAACTGTCTCCTATATTTAAAGGAGGTACTTTTGGTTTAATGGCTATCATCATAAGAAATGGACATGGTGACCTGAGTTCAAATACTGGATGAGGCTGTTTGCATTTCACATCTTATTATAATGGAGTTTGTGTATTTGTGTCTCTGTAACTGAAACTATATCACTACTTAAGTCACAATTCCCTTAGTTATTTACGTCATGTTTTCCATGATTTGATTTTATTTAAACCTCAATTATTAATAAAATTGGTTTACATTATTAATACTGTTGACCATATCTACATGATATTTTCCACGTACCCCACTTGTACGGGTCAGGCACAAAGGCGCTATTTATGTGGGACCACCCACAAGCCAAGACTCATGGGGTGGCGGGTGAAAAATTGCGTTGATCCCATTGGCATTCCCCCTCAAGGGGGGCACCTCAGGCGCTGGGCAATAAACCCAGCCCTGCCCCTTTAAATCAAGGGGGCAGGTGTTGCCTGGGGGGATGGCCCCCTGGGATCGACGCCGTTAATTATATCAATGGTCCAGAGGCCGAAGCCACTGTTGACCATATCTACATGGTATTTACCGCGTACCCCACTTGTACGGGTCAGGCACAAAGTCCCTATTAACGTGGGACCACCCACAACCGAAGCTCATGGAGTGGCAGGTGAAAAATTGCGTCGATCCCGTCGGCATTCCCCTCAAGGGGGCGCCTCAGGCACTGGGCAATAAACCCAGCCCTGCTCCTTTAAATCAAGGGGGCAGGTGTTGCCTGGGGGGATGGCCCCCTGGGATCGACGCCGTTAATTATATCAATGGTCCAGAGGCCGAAGCCACTGTTGACCATATCAACATACTAATAACATGCAAGTGTATTTTATATATACAACAAAATAGCGGTTTACAGTGTGAACGGGAAGGCTAATTTGCATATTGATATTAAAAAATTGATTTTAATAAATATGTGCTTAGTATTATTGATTTCTAATTATTTTGTTTTATTTTAATACATATGAGCAAAAATCTCAGACATAAATCTTAAAAGAAATCCATTAACAAGAAGTAATTGTAATTTTATTCTTTACTTCCTATTTTTAACTAAATAGGGGTCATTCCATGTCAGTTCACCAGGGTGTTACACCCACCGACACTGAATTACCTGAATTTGGCACAAATGTTCCCTTTCATGAGTTAGGAAAGTGTGTTCAATTATTTTGTCTTAAACCTTACCGTTCCAATTTTAGAGGGGGGGATATAATTTTCCTATTTTGCCTCAAAATTAAGGCCGTGCGGTGTCGCAAAATCTCAGTGTTTTTTTATTTTTAAAAATACTTTCATACATTCAATATTTCTGAAATTTGGTATAAGGCAAATAAGGACTGTAAAATCCAAATATCCAACTATTTTAACCCTATACCTGATAGAATTTTTTTATTTTACCCACCCAAATGTATGACTCCAAATTAACAACTTTTCACCTATGTAGCTTACGGTCAGTCTATCAAAAATATGTCCTCTTCAATTTTCATATTTTTTTACTAACATCTACTATGTCTGCCTAAGTTCATCAAAGAATTTTGTGTGGGAGCAAAGTCTACTTTAGAAGATATGAACCTGCCAAGTTCAGGGTTTTTTCCAATGTACGTGCAGGATTATAATTAAAGACAATCATCCAAATGCTCCATGAACGATTCTGTTTCAAATCTTTTTATCTGCATTCTTATTTAGTTTCATTAGCCTTCCTAATTCAATATAATATTCTATTACATTAAAACATAAATACTTGCACCCTACGGAGGCTGCATATATTTGCTAGTAGAGCTAATACTCTAGGGAAACGGAATAGCAACTATGTAATTACTTTTAATAGATTTTAATTTAGAAAATAGACTAAACTTTCTCTCTCTCTCTCTCTATCTCTCTCTCTCTATCTATCTATCTATCTATCACTTTTTCTTTCTTTCTTTCCTCTCTAACTAAAACTTTCTATAATTCAATCTTCTCCTTTCCTTACTTTCTTAACATATCACTCAATAAGTCCTGGGCCTAACTAATAAAAAACAACTTTTAGGCAAAATTCGACTTTATTCATCAATATAGTCTCCTTCTAGGGTGATACACTGATTCCAATGCTTCTTTAACAATTGATGCTTTTTTGTAGAACGATTTCTCTTTGACCTCAAAATATACTTCACTTTCCGATATCACTTCTTCATTGGCAACGAATCTCTTTCCCTGAAGAATTCTTTTGAGGTTTGCAAACAGCCAGTAGTCGCTGGGAGCCAGATCTGGAGAATAGGGTGGGTGTGGAAGCAATTCAAAGTGCAATTCATGTAGTTTTGCCATCGTTGCGTGATGACATGGTGCATTGTCTTGGTGAAAGAGCACTTTTTTCTTCTTAATTTGTGGCCGTTTTTTGGCAATTTCTTGCTTCAAATGCACCAATAATGCTATATGATATTCGATATTGATGGTTCTCCCTTTCTCAAGGTAATTGACAGACAAAATACCTTGCACATCCCAAAATACAGAGACCAAAACCTTGCCTGCTGGTGTTTGCATCTTTGGTCACTTTGGACAGCTTTCACCTGCTGCTATCCACTCAGCTGATTGCCGATTTGACTCCAAAGTGAAGTGGTGAATCCATGTTTCTTCCACTGTCACATATTTATGCAAAAACTCCTTTTTGTTGCATTGAAACAGTTGCAAACAACGCTCTGAATCATCGATGCGTTCTTGTTTTTGATCGACTGTGAGCAAATGCAACACCCACTTTGAACACAGCTTTCTCATTGACAAATGTTCATGCAAAATGGTGAATACACTGCCTTCTGATATCTTCAACTCCTCTGCTATCTCATGCAATTTCAATTTACGATTGGCTAAAAGGAGTTTGTGGAGTTTTTTGGTGTTTTTACAGGACACCTGCCAAATTTGGTCATCCTGAGTGTTCAGCATTATTTGTGTCTGTATGACCACATTTAAAGTCAGTATACCACCTCTTAAACCAGTGTTTCCGATGGAGCAGAGTCAGAATGATACTTATCAAGCCATTGCTTTGCTTGAACAGTATTTTTTCCCATCATTTTTTTTATCAATACACGAAATTCAGATTTTTCCATTGTTTTAAAAATTTGCAACAGTAAAAAAAAAAGTAAAGTAAAGTCATCGGGATTGTCTAAAGTCATTATCAGCCAATCAATGAGGGAGTCTATCCCCTTTTCACTAGCGCTAGACCAAGGAGATTGTTTTCGCATCTGAGGTGGAGCACCACACCTACCATCAGCTCCTTACTTTACCGCACAGATCCTTGTGCAACTCATATGCTGAGTTGGCGAGGGTTGGTATCGAACTAGGAACTTTGTGGTTTCTATCTGAATGCTCTACCAACTGAGCTAACCAACTGTAATTTGCAAACTAATAACCCAATTAGGCCCAAATTTTGACACGTGCGATTAAAAGGCTAGTACTTTATAAAAATCATATGGATTTTATTTAGTGGCGCCATCTATATGTCAGGCCTGGGACTTATTGAGTGAGGTGTTGTGTTTACTTATAAGATTTCAATAGACTTCTATTAATGAATGCTGCTGCATTCTCACTGAGAACCTGAGCTAGGTTCTCATGCACACGGAATCTTTGATACAGCCTCTCCCCTCCACCAAATCTATGACATGGGTGCCCCACTCTACTACATGTTAATTTTTACAAAGTTGTATTCATAGCAAATATATGAAACCTGACCCCTAAGCATGCTCCCCCCATCACCAGAGTTCAGTGTAGTACACATCACCATCTTGAATTGAGACTAGCAGAAATGACAATCTATAGATAAATAATCAAACATGGAAGTACGCGAAACACCAAAAGTTGTGTATTAGTCAATTTAGAACTGATACCAAAAATTAGATCTTGAACTTGGACCAATTTTTGAGGAAATGGCATCAAAGATCGTAGACAAAAATGTACTGAAAAATCCTTGGTTTTGCAACATTTGGCCAAAAAATTGATCAGAAAATCTAAAGAATTCAGTATTTAAACCAGGGAATGTTGTCATTTTATTTTATCAAAATGAAATTAAGTGACGAAATTATAACTTAAGTTAAAATTAAAAATATGTCTTCTCCCCCATTACTGTAAAACCAAGGATTTTTCAGTGCATATTTGTCCATGATCTTTAATGCCATTTCCTCAAAAGTTCAAGATCTAATTTTTGGTATCAGTATTTAATCGACCAATACACAACTTTTGGTGTTTCATGTAATTTGATATTTTTTTAAAGTGTCCTACCCTAATATATATACAAGGTGTGTCATAAAAGTATCGAGATTGAAGATGTATTCACCAAGATAGAAATGAACAATGAATAGAACGTTAATTCTTTTCAGAATACAAGGTGTGCCAAAAAGTACAAAAGAATCTCGATACTTTTTTGACATACCTTGTATATATATATATATATATATATATATATATATGAAGAAAGAGTGGAAGTAAATCCGACAATATGTGATGTTGTAAAAATTGAAAAAACACAAGTTTCATTAACGAATGATGTTTAATAAGCCTATGCTGCAGTGTTTCGGTCTGTTTCGATAGACCTTCATCAGGGCTTTCGTTGGTTTAAGGAAAAAATAAATTATTAATAAAAACAAAAGTCTGCGAGCCTCTGTTTTTGTTGTGTGGCTGATTTTGTTGATCTTCAAATATGAGAGAGAAAAAAAAAAAACATACTTAAAGACACTGACTAATGTCAGTGTCTCAATTTTAAAACTCCCGAAAATTCTTGGAAAGTAATTTTAACCAATGAAAGCCCTGATGAAGGTTTGTTAAACAGACCGAAACACTAGCGTAGGCTTATTGAACATCATACGTTAATGAAACTTGTATTTTTTCAATTTTTACTATATTACAAATATATATATATATATATATATATATAAACAGTAAAAAGTTTGTGTTCAAAAAATTAAAGAAATATCTGTGTCAGTGCCACCATACAATAGAGTCTGAGAACCATTGGTCTATATTTATTTTCTTACAAAATTTATTCAGGTTATTGAATTTCATTCAACACAAATAACAAACAGCAGAATGACTCTAATTGTCAGTCTAATGAATGGAATGATATTTTCTACACTTATATATCATAAGTACTTTTATATCAAAAAATTATTAGGAGGTGCACGTTGTGGTGTAATGGTTATCATTATACAAAATGGACACACCAAGCAGAGTTCAAATCCTGGACAAGGCTGTTTACATTTCACGTAAGACTAATACCCTTGGGAAAGGTATGAAGCCAGTTATTTTCCCTCCTGCTATGAGTAAATAGTAGGACAGACTGGGCTCTTTAACCTTGGTATGGAAACCAGTGTAGGAGAAGAAAAACTCTAAATCCAAACCTGTTAAACTCTGCTTAAAAATTGACCTTGTGTCACATCCTCCTGGTGCAGAGGAGTTGGGTAAATACATACGTCACAAACTCATTGAATAAGATATCAGTTATTTCCTATAAGTCTAACATGATCAAAAGGGAACCACTCTTGACTGATAAATTATTTATTTATTTATTGATCTACTAGGAAAAAGAAGATGGGTTAGGGTTAGGGTTTGGGTTTAGGGTAAGGTTAGGCTTAGGGTTTGGGTTTAGGGTTAGGGTTTAGGGTAAGGTTAGGCTTAGGTTAGGGTTAGTTTAATGGGAAAATTAATAAATAATTTATCAGTCAAGAGTGGTTCTCCTTTAAATGTTAGATTTATAGAAAATAACCAAGATATCTTCATTCATAACATGAAAAATTATACTTTATTGTAAACTAAAGAAAATTGACTGATTGATTTTAATGGCATGTCAAACCTTCTTGGGTTATTTACTTCCTAGAGATTAGGAAATCACGTACATTGTATTTTTATTTTAACAGTTTTTGTGTAGTAGTTTCTTAAGATTGTTTGATTGATTTTAAGGGCATGTCAGTTCGTCTAGGGTTATTTTATGCCTTGAGGTTAGGGAATTGTGTTCTTTGTATGTTCATATTTACATTTTTTTGTGTAGTTGTTTCTAGAGAGGTCTTCTTTTGTTTCCTATTGTGTAACCAAAGAATTCTTAAAAGTCATTTTCCTCAATATGGTCTATCCAAGTAATAACCTGATTTCAATTAATATCAAACTACTTCCTGATAAATAAACAGAATCTAATTAAAAGACAAACCAAATTGCAATAACATTCTTTACAAAGATTACCAAATTAAAATATTTTCCTTGTAATCTTATATGTCCTGAGGTGCCAATTCATCAACCTCAAACAACACTGGAATAACAACATCAACAATAAACTCTTCCTAATAAAACCAACTTTGGGAGACTGGAAACCAGCCTCAAGGAAGGGAGCAAGTTATTGGGTCCTGATTACACATTGGTCACACAAGACTAAAGCACTCCCAGTGATGCTGATAGCTTTTTGATTTAGTGTGCCCTGGGATGCACATATTTGCTTTAAAATTTGCAGTAAAATTTATGGGTCCCAACTAGTTTCTTAATAGATTGTAAGGTTTTTATTTATGATCTGGGGAAACAACTAAAGCCGTCTAACTCCTACCTTGTCACCTATCCTGTGTAATTCCTCGCTAAGAAACTATTGAAATATATTTACAGTTAGTTTGAAATGGTGGGGGGAGAAAGAAAACGTACTGAGATGTATGGATACGATTTTACTGCGTCCTTTTAGATTTTTGTGCATCAGGGATGCAGGACACCATGTGTGTATGTGGTGTGATTGTGCACTCACCCATGAGTGTGTGTATGCATTTACACATGTGTGCATGTGTGTGTATGTATACACTCACCCATGTGTGTGTGTGAGTATTTGTGTGAGTGTGTATGTGTATGTACATATGTGTATTCACTCACCTATGAGTGTGTGTTTTTGTGTTAGTATTCATATTTGTGTGTGTGTAGTCAGTCAAGAGTTTGTGTGTTAGATCTCAATAACCTTAGTTTTAATTGTGTGTGTGTGTGTGAGTTTGTGTGTGTGTATGCTAGCCCACGTGTGTGTGTGAGTGTGCTCAGTCATGAGTGTGTGCGTATGTAAGTGTGTGTGTGTACTCAAAAATGTGTATGTGTGTGTGTACTCAGACAAGAGTTTGTGTGTGTGTGTGTGTGTGTGTACTCAGCCATGAGTGCATGCATCTGTATACTCAGCCAAGAGTTTGTGCGTGCGTGCGTGCATGTGTGCACTTAGCCATGAGTGTGTGTGTGTGTATACTCGCCCATAAGAGTGTGTGTGTGTGTGTGTGTGTGTGTGTGTGTGTGTGCACTTAGCCATGAGTGTGTGTGTGTATACTCGCCCATAAGAGTGTGTGTGTGTGTGTGTGTGTGTGTGTGCACTTAGCCATGAGTGTGTGTGTGTATACTCGCCCATGAGTGTGTGTGTGTGTGTGTGTGTGCACTTAGCCATGAGTGTGTGTGTGTGTGTGTGTGTGTGTGTGTGTGTGTTTGCTCTCAATAACCTTTGGTTTAATTCAAGTTAATTTTAAGTTAAACATTGTGACTCAGTATTTTCACAACAAACTTTGTATCAAAGCCAAATTGTTGCCTCTACTAAAATTGGTTAGTCAGAGTTGACTTAGTTTGATTTGGTTTATTTAACAGCATATCAAGCCCTAATGGGTTATTTAATACCAAAACAGATACTACCACTCTGGGTCCAAGTGAACCTGGGAGTAATGGAAATGATGCAGTGATGCTGATAGCTTTTTAATTTAGTGTAAACTGGAATGCACATATTTGTTTTGAATGGAAAACTATTGAAATGTATTTAGAATTAGCTTGATAAGGTGAGGGAAGAAAAAAGAAAAACACTGGGATGCATTGATATGATTTTACTGTGTCCTTTTAGATTTTTGTGCATCAGGGACGCAGGACGCATACCTATCAGCATCTCTGATGAAGGGGCAGTCTAGTGGGTCAATTTTTAAGCGGAGGAAAGCTGGTTTAAATTCAGAGTTTTCCTTCTTGACTTGATGCCCAACAAAGTCTAAAGAACCCTACTATTCACTGGGATGGAATCATGACTTTTTCATGAACATTAGGACAAAGTGTAACACTAACAGCTTCATCAAGGATTTGAACCTGAATTTAAGTCTAGTTTCATGAATGTGGAGGCGTTTCTAGTTTAATGGTTATCGTCATACAAAATGAACACAGCAAACTGAGGTCAAATCCTGGATGAGACTGTTTGCATTTCACATAGTGCTAATACCCTTGAGAAAGGTATGAATGCAATTATTCTCCTCCAGCTATGGGTAAATAGTAGGGCAGACTGAGCTTTTTAGCCTTGGTAATGCAACTTGTCTAGAAGAAGGAAAACTCTGAATTCATGCCTGTTAAACTCCACTTAAGAAAATGACCTTATATCACATCCTGCTCGTGCGAAGGGGTTGGGTATATACATATAGTTTCATGAATGTACTGTGAACATAAAATAGGTTTTTGGAGTAAAATTCAGTGCTAGTCAGAGCAGAAGTGTCTAAACATTGTTAAATAATAAACTTTGGATTGTAATTAGTTAAACAGCACCCCACAAGGAAGCAGCTGTATGGCCACCTGCCCACCATCTCACAAACAATCCGAGTGAGACAGACAAGACATGCTGGACACTACTGGAGGAGCAAGGACGAACTCGTAAGCGATGTTCTCCTGTGGAAAGCCAACACATGAACATGCTAATGTGGGCCACCCACCAAGGACCTAGATTGACCAACTCTGCAAGGATGCTGGATACTGTGCAGATGACCTCCCTGGGACAATGAATGATAGAGAAGGTTGGCAAGAGATTGACATGGATATCTGTGCTAATTGTGTGACATGATGATGATATTAGAAACAGAGTAGTGTGCGTGTGTGTGATTTTAATAATTTAAAGATGGACAAAAGTTAAAGTGGTGGGCGATTTCGCCCCCATAAAAGATTCGAAAGTGGTTTTGGTGAAAAAAAAAAAAATGTTCGTTAATATAACATCAGTTCAATAGGGTTTACTTAAGTGCACTAGACATCAAATTCTGGTATTGCCTCCTCCACCAATAAAAATGAAATGCAATATTTGGATTTAGGTCCTTTAATTCTATATTTATTTATTTTTCCTTAACGTTTTTTGTTTTATCTTTTCTTATCGTTTATGATAGGGTGGGATACAAAAAAATACGAAATTTAATTTTTTTCTTTCACAAAAAAAAAGGACGAGAATTTAAGAATCGGAGCAAAACACTTTAACAAACAATTTAATTTTTTTTTTAAATAAATAAAAATAAAAACAATAACATCATTTAATTTTTTTTTTTTTTTTTACAATTACAGTCAGCTGACATATCAAGACCACCAACCATAAATTGTACCCAACATTTGACATTTGATTTTAGCAGAGAATTGTCAGTTACATAAACTTCTACCACACTAAATTGGATTTAAAAATAAAGTTTAATTTGGTCTAAAATTTAGCTTAAAATAATAAATAAACTTTGACATCTCTCTAGTTTTTAACACATTTTCCAAAGACAGACCAAAATAGGAAACGTTTAAAAAGAAATCTTGAAATTTATAACAAAAAAATAAAACTATCTTATCTACGAGATATTTTTGTCGTAAAAAATAAAACAATAAGAAATATTTTTATTTTCTCAAAACCAAGCACAAATCATCTTTTCCGATATTCCAAAAATAACTTAAAAGAAAAAAATTAGGACGTACGTCGTAACATGTCAAAGTTTGAAATTTAAACTTGTTATTGTGGATAGTTTGTTTTTTGTTTTGTTTTGTTTTGTTTTTAGTTTTTAATTTGACAACTTTTATTACAAAACTTAACAAAAAGGGATTTTTTTAATTCCTTTTTTCTTTCCTTTTTTAAATATCATGAGACGTTTTAAAATTTACTGGGAATAAAAATCAACAGTAAAATTTAAACCATTAATTCGCCCATTCAGAAACAGTTGTGCATGTTTGGATGTTGATAATTAAAATAAGAATTGGAATTTATAAAAAATTAGAATGTACTTTTTTTTACACCTAAAAATTTCCTCGACGATTTCGTAGTTCAATTCATTACTCACAGGTTCACTCTGACCCGGAGTGGTAGTACCTGTTAGGGTGCCATCTATGGGTGAAATAAATCTGTTTGAAAATTACTAGTATTAAATAGTATGACTGAATGCTTAAAACCGTATAACTGTGGGCAATCAATTGATTATTATTGAATAATAGGAATAATTTAGTTGTCTCGGGGCCGATGTAAGGGGCACACAGTGAGACTCGAACTCACTAGTAATGGTTTGTCAGTCTATTGCTAACCATATCACACAAATAACACGAGGCACCCTCCTTTTTTAGCTGGTTAGTTTTTTTTTCTTCTTCCTAATTTTTGGTTAGTTGTGGCACAAGGCCGGATTTACGGAGCCCCCAGTGAGACTCGAACTCCTTAATCTTCTGTCAGTCTTGCTTGCTAACCATTACACCACGCGAGGAGCCAAACGATTTCGTAGTTTTTAGCATCACAAATTTTCACGGTTGTTGTTGATTTGAGTGAGCGCGCCATAAAACTTAACATCTTAATTTGAGGGGAAAATAATAATAAATCGATTCTGATTTTTTTAAATCTTTAAAACAAATATTTATAAAATTAAAATTATATTTATTTCTTTCTATAATATATCTTCAAACACTAAATATTATATTCTAAAATACTTTTTCATCCATCGCCTTGGGGGGAAAGCGCGTTTATTTCGCCATCTCTATTTCAAATTCCTTGAGAGGTAGGAATAAAATCAAAATAAATAGAATTAAGAAAAAACCAAGCTGCTTCCATTCATGCTATTTACTTTTCGTTGGGCCAGAAACCATTAATAGTTTGAAAATTGTCTAAAAAGTAAAAAATAAAATAAAAATAAAATACACACCAGTGCCTGATTCTAGAAAATTACGCGAACGATTGGCAATACTTGTGAATTGATAAGAAGATAAGGTCATTTCTATCCATCCATACATTAATTTAGGATGCTAAATTCTCTAAGCTTTTAAAAACAAATACTCTGAAACGTAAACTAACAATAACAAACCCTTAAACCCAGATTTAACTTCGGGGTTAACGTAATCTTATATATGTAATCCTTGAAGGGAGGAAGAGGAGGAGAACAAATTCTGTCGGACAAACTGTGGCGCACAGGTTGACGTCCCCTCCCATCTTCCGCAAAAAAATGCGGTCAATGTTGTTGTAAAAAAAAGAAAACAACTCTTATGAAAAAGAAAAGAAAAACAAAACACGTCTTGACAATTTCAAATTTAAATAAAACCAAATAAATAAATTCCTTTTCAATAAAATAAAAAATATTGTTCCTCAATAAAAAGATGACAGTCTTCAAATTGAGACTTTTTTTTTGTTTGTCTTTTTACTCTAAATTTTATTTTTAGATGAAAAAAAAAATCTTTATTCATTTTCTTAAAACAAGTGTAACTCTCTTTTACATGTCGAAGAGGACTCTAAAAGAAGGGTGATTTTTTACAAGCAAAAATCAAGTAAAAAATTAAGTAAATAAACAAATAATTTTGTGACTGTTTTTTTTGAAAATTAGGAAGTCAGTTTTCGGTTACCTAGGTGACAGTGACCACCTTACCATAAATCACACTGAAGACAAGCCAAATTGCAATTTTTTTTAAATTCTACATTTTTTCAACTAATCTATCATAATTCTACTGTTTATACTTTTTAGTTTTTAAATATTTGTTTTGAAAGAAAACACTCGAAAATCGTTCAAAAGTTTTGAATACAGCGCTTTTTTGCAATATTTGACAAAGTAAAAAAAATCAACAATAAAAAAAATAAATTAAATCGACTTTGTATATGATAACCAAAATGTCAACAAAAAAACGATTTGAATATATTTACAACATTTTAAAATGAAAATAAAGTTGTTTTCATCTTTTGAAGCAACACGCACATTAATAATAACACTAATAATAATAATAATAACAACAATAATAATAATGTTGATTTTCAACATTTAATTTAGTCAAGGGAGATAACTCGTACCAGTCTTGTATTACAGGTAGTTAATGGCTAAATGATATAATTCTGGAAAACAGGGAGGAGGGGAGGCGTGACACATTTTTAAATGAAATGCTATTTAGACCAAAAAAAAAATATAATTTCTTGCAGCCTAGGCACGAAGCAACAAAGATTAGCATATCGAAAGGAAATATATTATACACTAAGATGCACATATATAATTTTTCTTTTTTTAGAAATAAAAAAAAATTAACAAGTGCCGATTGAGTACTTACGAATAAAAGTACCTTCCAAGCCCCATTGTTAACCGGTAGTAAATATGAACAATCGAGGAAAAGCCGATTTAAAGATCGTCAATTTTCGGAAATTTTTTTTTTTCAAACATTTTTTTAAATTTTTGTGTTCTTAATTTAAAGCGAAATATGTCTACTATTTTTTTTATTCGCAAGATCAAGATCATTGCGTAAGATGGAAATCGGGGAAAAAATCATTTTCAATATTCTGTCCTGGTTGTGTTGCCATAGACAACAAGATGGCAGGGGGAGGGATTTAAAAAGAAGACATAAAAGCTTGATTTTAATATTACATATTCAATTCTTTATTTTCTTAAGTTTGATTTTTTAATTAGTATTTTACATAGCCAACAATAAATGCTCTTGACTGGAAAGAAATAAATAAAATTCACAGGCATCACTGACTATCAGACAAGATTGAACTACTTACTACTAAACTAACACACGGTGTCATTTTATTTATTTATGGACTACGGATGCCTATAATAGATATAATGATTTTTGTTCTAAATTTGAATTCTTCTTGATGGGAAAACTCATGTTACTGCTCGAGACTGCGAGTGAAGGTAGCAAGGTGGTTAGCGTACTTGACTGGTAACCGCAAGTCTTGTGTTTAATTTGGGTGCTGAAAGAGATGAATGTTTTGGAACTAAAGAGGGAGGGGGGTAGATCTCTGACTTTCGAAAACTGGGACAGTGAGAAAAGGGTAACCTAGCAAAGATGGATTACAAAATGTCCGGACTTATAATAAATAAATGGAAATAGTTTCCATTAACAAAAAAACAAAAATGTTTAGAGATGAACGTCATTATTATTCGAGATTTTTTTTCTCAATGAAAGTGAGTTTGGATCTGTTGATTTTTTTTTCTTTAAATGCAGGTTTTTTTTAATTGCGTTAGTTTTTAAAAAATAATGCATGAAAATAACTTTCAAAAATTAGATTTATAATATAAAAGAAAAATTTTAAAATAAA
The DNA here is from genome assembly GCA_023376005.1 of Doryteuthis pealeii. Classification (NCBI taxonomy): domain Eukaryota; kingdom Metazoa; phylum Mollusca; class Cephalopoda; order Myopsida; family Loliginidae; genus Doryteuthis; species Doryteuthis pealeii. The sequence continues at coordinate 26,469 of JALAJA010001164.1, forward strand.
CACACTGTGTTCGTTTTTAGAAAGAAAAAAGAAAGAAAAACAGTTTTTGGTACTCCTAGAGATAACTCCCACCGCCACCACTTGCTGAAGCATTTTTTTCCTGCTCCTTTCTCTTATTTTTTTTCCCACAAGATCGGAAACTGTCAGGGGAAACTCTTAAATCCCGAATTGAGAACCTAGGGTTAAAATTTAAACAAGATAATATCTTTGAATAATTAAATTTACTAGCAGGACCTGTGGATATACCACAGTATGATAATTTGAATAAACGTTTGATATGTTTACTTTACTTAAGAGCTATTGTAATTAGTTCAATATGTAAAGAGCATAATAATCTTGATTTAACTCTGTCACTCATTTTTTTTCTTTCTTTCTTTTCATCTTTTCATTATGTTCTATTGAAGCTGATTACCGTTATCGCTTCTGCCCACTCACCCCCTCTCTTATCTTTCCCCTACCCTTCTTCCTTTCTTTCTTTCTTTCTTTCTTTCTTTCTTATTTTATTTTTTCTATGTAGTATGTCCTATTTCTTACATTTCTTCCTTTATAATAAAAACGGAATGGTCCATTATTTTGCTGAGGTGACGACACTCGTAAGAAACAAAGAATTCGGCGATTAAGCAACACCAGATAATTAGGATTTACATTTTTGTATTTCATCTTGGACGGTTTCATTTTTAACCAGAGGGTGTTGCAAGATGATAACGGTCGGAAGATTAAGGAACAAGAGTATTAATATAAGGATAAATTAGCCCTTTTTCTATCTTTTTCCCCCATCCTGTAGGAGGGGATTAAATACACTGACTATATCCTCTGCTAAAAAGTAGGCCACCTCTACCTAAGGGTGATCTGTGTATGACATTAAACTGCATCTGGTGTGAGGCTACAATTCTGGAGATTTGATGAGTGTGGAATACTCTTTTATTGGCATTACTTTCAGACCCACCCTGAACTGGAATGGTAATATTTATTTGATTTGTTGGTTGCACTAGTGCATCCAACTTCCCCAGAAAAAAAACACTTTATTTTATAGAAAAATCAGATACAGATGCATATGGGTTGTCAGTTCTATGTGGTTAACTCTTAACATCCTGTTGAGAATTTTCTAGGTCAGAGCATTCCTATAAGGATATATTAAAAAAAATGTCTAAAAATGACCTTTTCATTTAAAGTTACCTGTTATTTCCCTTAAATCAAAGACTTCTAAATATGTTTAATATTACATTTAAACAAAGGCTATCATTTGGGGCGGATTAGGAAGACGAATGAGACTTACGGCTGGGTGGAATGAGGCGATATAGGATGTTAAGAGTTAAGCTCACTCGTAGTTTGTGTCTAAACCCCAATATAATTTGGTTCTTCCTTCTTATGGGCTGGTAAGCTGAAGGAAATTTAGGAAAAGAGTGAAAGGAACAAAGATAATGAGGACTTAAAGTAAGACTTTTAGGTTATTTCCTATAACTCCAACATAAACAAGGGGAACCACTCTTGACTGATAAATTATTATTTATTTCTCATTAAACTAACCCTGGACCCTAACCCTAACCTAACCCTGTCTTCTTTTTCCTAGTAGATCATAAATAAATAGATAATTTATCAGTCAAAAGTGGTTCCCCTTTGTTTATGTTGGAGTTATAGGAAATAACCATCTTTTATTTGTTGATCCACACTATTTCCTGTGGGGAGATATTTTCCGAGCAAGTCAATAGGTGTTTCTCCTTCAAAGTCTTGGAGTAAAAAAGGGCCGAGAGTCCTTTTTGGCGCCAAGAATTCAGGTCTTTTCTGCACATGCTCAGAGGGCTTTTCTGGTCTGAGGCCTTCTGGGTAATTGTTCTGTTTGTGTCTTTTTTTATTTATTTTCTATATTTAATTAATATAGTTTCTGTACCCTGAAGTTACAGCGCCTCCTGTGACTGTAAAGTCCAATGGGATTCTTATCATTGGTTTCACTTCACCTACGATGTATAAGACACAGGGCAATTTTTTGATCCAAAATTTTGAAAAAAGTGCATCCTATATGCCGTCAAATACGGTAATTGAAGCTATAATTATTTACTAAGGATTGTTATTATTATTAATTACTTGAACCATATAACTGTTTGCAAACAAATTATTACTAAATCATTTGAAACTGTATAAATATGTATGAATTATAATTCATTAGTATTGGGACCAGCTTAGCTCAGTCGGTAGAACATCCGGCTCAGAACCACAAGGTTCCGA
>JALAJA010001165.1:0-12648 GCA_023376005.1 Doryteuthis pealeii
TCGTGACACGAACATTAGCTTTCTGCCTACATCAACACCTCCACTACAACTGACTCGACCACTGAATATCAGGCTTTCTACAGACATTACTATTCATATCACAACTGACATATCACCAAATATCGGACTTTCTTCTTAAATCATTCCAACCTTAACAACCTTTTCGTGTTTTTCTAATACAATTGATGAAACTTAAAAATCTGTGTTTGTTTTTCCTTGCCACCATACACTTCCTAACCCTGTTTATTACACAACCAATCGGGTTTAGCTTTGTATTCTCGCTGTGCTAGTTTGCTGCATTCGCTTAATACATGGTTGATTGTCACAACTCATTTGCTATTCTGTTGTGTCATATCAATTTTTTGCTTTGTTATAATTTGCATGTGCATTAAAGAGACTCGGTTCTCTCTCTTGAGGCTTCCTCTTCTGAATCATGTCCAGGTCTTTTATGTTTCATTCCCCAAATCATTATTAATATGATGTTTTCACACCTGTCACTGCCCGCGGTTCACTGGGTGGCTGAGTGACAGCAAGTCTCCTCAGGTCTCCGGGCTCTTCTAGTATTCTAGCCGATCCCAACAGTGCTGTTGTTGGGATGGTCTCGATTCTTCCTCTGATTTCAATTCACTAGGTCCGGTCTCCTATTATTATTATTATATTATTATTATTATTATTTTACTACTAACTACTACTACTATACTAAAATATACTACTATTATTACTATTATAATTATATATGTTAAACATATTTTTATTATTGTTATAAATACAATACCTGTGTGTGTTCTTTTAATATTCAATTGTAAATCTATTTCTTTTTGGTTAAACATAAAATAAAGGATTTTCTTAATTGATTTTGATGATTTAAATGTGTTTCATGATTGTTTTTTTGTTAAATCTGATTTATTTCACTCTGACTGTCCATGCTTCAAAAATTTTCTGTCAAAACCGATTAAATGAAAAGATTTTATCTGACGACTCAATAGTCCGTTTCAAAAGTGAAAATTCTCCATGTTATGGTTCAATTGTTTTAGTGAGCGTTGCTGTTCAGTATTAATTGCCAATATGAATTATTGATATTGATGATTCTATCAGAATAGATTAATATATATATATATATATATATATATATATATATATATATATATATATATATATATATACGCGCACACGTTCATACACATTAATCTCTCTCTTTCTTTCTTTTTCTCTCTTTTTTCTCTCTCCCTCCCCCTCTCTCTCTTCTCTCTCTCTCTCTCTCTCTCTATATATTATATAATATATTATATATAAATTTATTATATATATATATATATATATATCTGTGTGTACGTATGTGTTCAAATCTGTTTGTATGTGTGTCTATGTCTATGTGTTTACATCTGAGCGTGTTTATGTCTCACTCTCACTCTCACTCACTTCACTCTAGTGTGTGTGTGCGTGTGTATGTGGGTGTTCATGTGTGTGTGTGTTTGCATAAAACATTAAAGTAATTATGAAATTACACAAGATTGATATCCAATTCTATAACAACTTTTAGACAGGTAATAATGGGACAATAACAATTTTTGCAATTATATTGTATCTGACAAAAACAAATTTTACAAATTGTGTGATACTATTTCTGAAGGACATCCTTTTATTTGAATAAAAATAAAAATATTTTCTAAATAGAACTGTATTTTTATTAAATATAAACATAATTGCATTTCTCTTCTGATTAAGTAAAAATATTTTAGTATAAAAACGTATTTCATCTTTTTTTAAATCATCGTAAGTGTTGAAAAATATTCATAAATTTCTGATTAAAGAGTATTTATTTTAAAAAAATTTTGCTATTGAATTTTAATTTGATTACGGGTACCATACAGCTATTTATTTAATTTTATTGTGGTTCAACATCTCCATAAACTTCTAATTAAAATCATTTGTTTACAAAATTTGAAAGTGAAAGTTACCTTTCATTAAGTTGATGATTTGGGGTGCTTATTGGTTACTTGGTCCGAGTAAATGAAACTGTTTCAAAAGTTAGTACATTTATTTACTAACTTTGAAACCTGTTTCGTGGATTGAATAGGGTTGGGTTCAAAATTCCATGAGGGCTCCCGATTACGACAAGAAGGTTCCCGAGTTAAAAAAAAAAAAAAAAAAAAAAAAAGAAGGTTCCTGAGTTCGAGAAGGCTCCCGAGTCCGACAAGAAATACCTGAAAAAGGCCGGAGAGCACATCGACTAAAACGTTGTACATATAACAATAAAGATGGGGACAATAGTCCGAATAAAAAATCATATAAATCATCAAGCCATACCTCAAAAATTCAGAGAAATGTATTTCTCTTCAAAATTACAAGTTTATTTCTTCAACATAGCTTCTGCTAGGGGTTGATCTTCTTTGTTGATTTCTTTCGGCTGTCATTTCTTGTTTTATAATTAACAAGACTTGGTTGATAAAGCTTTATTTCCAAACCCAATCCACGATTCTGCCGCGGGAAGACCGGGTCAGAGTGGTGACTTTCACGTCCGCACGCCCTGAAATCCCTGCCGAATCTGACTAACTAAATTAAAACTTATTCTCACGCCTGTTCCGGAAGGTCAGTTGGGATCATCGTCATACCAATCATAATCCAACGGATATGAACATTTTCCAGCTCCGATTTTAAATCGAATTTTATTAAACGAACTTTATTTAAATATTCTAATTACAGGCACATTCATAATTTATGAGCTACTCATAAATTATATAACACTGGGAAAAATCCGAACAGTCTAATGTGGAACGCGACAATTTGGTGCCGCCCGTTTGGTGCCGACATCTTGGCGCTGAGCTGTTTGGGAGCCAATTGAGAATGTTAATAACATCTTTATTTAAAGGGAAAAACGAACAACAGCAACCGACGAGTGGTGGTGAGCGTGCGGAAGCGATAATACTATTATGTTTTAATCGAGCATAATGAAAAGAAGGAAAGAAAGAAAGAAAGAGCGAGAGAGAGTTAAACCAAGATTATTATACTTTTTACATATTGAACTATTTAGCTATAGCTCTTAAGTAAACATATTAAATATTGTAATAATTAAATTATCATACTGTGATATATCCACAGGTCCAACTAGTATTGAACTATTTTACAAAAGCTCTTAAGTAAACATATCAAACGATGTAATAATTAAATCACTATACTGTGGTACATCTACAGGTACTGGTAGTTCTTTATTATTTTTTTTATTGTTACTTCTTCTAAGAAGGACAATAATGGCTAACACACGGCTAAAACCGAACAACTTTTGAACTAATTGTAAAGAAACGATGTCCTTCTGAAGAGAGCATTGTCAATGTAAGCAATTACATTCCCATCCGAGATTTGACTGCCACATTTATTATAATGGACAAATAAAATGTACCGAGTGACACCCGGGATCGATCTGGATAAAAGTCTACGAACTTAAACGAAAGCTGTTCTTCAGATTTAAAAGAGTTCCACTCAATAGAATGTATTATACCTTCTCATTCTTATTTATCTCATTATTTCTTTGTTCCTTTACGATACAATCATTTTTATTGTATTGTTTTCCATTCATACTATTATTGTCTTTGTTATCTTGGGACATTATGACGAATCCTTAAAACTTGCAAAATAGGCTTGGCCTTTTTCTGTTTTCCTTTTCTTCTATACATATCTTGTTTATATACATAACTACAATATGTGTCTCATTATGACACTGATAGTCAAATAAGAAGAGTAAAGATGTCAGAAAAGGATTTATAAAAATGCAACCATCAATTGAAAACAGTGAAATTCATTCAGGATTGGCGGTTGCTTGGGTAGTGGACAAGATATGGTCTTGTTGGGTTTGTCGATTTAGTTATTTACTAAGCTTAGCTTAGATGTAGCACAAAGCCAGAAGTATGGGGCACCCAATGAGAATCGAACTCACTAATAATGGTCTGTGATTCTAGCTTGCAAGCCATTACAATAGGTGAGGTGCCCAGGGTGTGTTGATATACCACAGCTTGGGACTTAACAACGAGTCCACCAACAGAATCAACAAGGTACAAAAATAAAATTACAAGACAAAGGCACATATACAATTAACCGTGTTTATTTCCATGTAACAAAAAAATAGAACACGCGTAAAAAACAAAATACAAAGCTGAACTTGCAGTTATTAATCTCTTTTACTGAGGAGGTAACCTGAATGTTTGAAGGGGGTTATGCTCCCTCACTGAGGGGGGGGGGTTACTTTGTGGTCCCTTAACGGCTGTCATCAGGAGCCGAAAGCCATGGTATTTTTTCGGTTAATCGTCCAGGTTATAATGGACGAATTGCTACCAGCCCTCAAAGGGGGCTAATCCTGTATTCTCTGATACAGGAGAGTTCCCTACGTATAACTCTACAGTCTCGGCGACTGAAGGTTGATCTTCGTATGTTTGTCGTTTTGAGTACCACAACTCACTGCTAACATTATTAGTTGAGAATGGAACAAACCCGGACACTTTGTAGCGTAGGCTTGTGCGTAATATGATACAGAGCCGGGTTTATAAGGGGACAGAGGGGGCAATTGCCCCCAGGGTCCTACTAGAAAGACAAGCTGGAAAGTATTATATCACTTTGTCGTATAATACAAACTGAAAAATGTAGTAACAGTTATTCTTTCTCTTAATGATTGAGATTATGGCAAGAAGGTTCCCGAGTCCGAAATGAAGGTTCCCAAGTCCGATAAGGTTCCTGAGTCCGATAAAAAATACCTGAAGAAGGCCAGAGGGTACATCGGCCGAAACGTTGAAGATGAGGACAATAGTCCGAATAACGCAGATAATACTAAGGTTATTCTTGTAGACAATATAATTGAGAAAAATAAAATCAAACATTTTTGTCGGAACATAACTTATATTTTTTTCTTTTGCTTCATTTTTTTTTCATGTTCCTCATTAAATTTCTATCAAAAAACAACTTGAAGGGCCCCCTACCATAAGTGCCCCCCCCCAGGTCTAATTCCGTATCTGTTATGATATATCTCTTCGTGTGGATATATATGCAAAAACAAATCACCACAAACTGAAAAGAACATTTTATTATTTGAACAAACTTAAAGAGAATCAATACAAGAATGACAATGAAATACAAGAGGCATTTTTTTTACTTGAAACCCTTTTTCTTATTTCTTTTCCTTCCTTTATTTTGTGACCCCCTCTTTTCCTACTTCTACCTTCTCATTTTCTCTACTTCTTTCTTCTCGTAGAATAAGTTTAAATGTTAAATCTGAGAATATAATTTTCGTTTTTCCATCATCGTGCAGGATGAACCAAAAAAAAAATGCCGCCGAGGCAAGTGAGTAAATGAAGACAAACAAGAACATCTTACTGACTGATGATTTCTGACAGAAACGTGGGGAAATAGATTCTGAATTTGAGACAAAACGCAACCAAATGCCCAATAAGACATTCATTATTTATTTTTGATAGAGTGAAATGTCCTAATATGAAAAGAAGAGTCTTTGGTGAATTGTTGATAGAGAATGAAAATGTTGGATGAAAACTTATATGTTTGAGACAATGCTGTTTTGTGCCATGCAATACGACTTTTTTGGGACACAAAGACCCTGTCCATGGCGAACAGGAAACACGCGCACGTGTGTGTGTATGTGTGTTGCGCACGCACGCACTCTGTTGTGGTAGCCCTCCGAGGAAGATACACAACTTCCAGTAAAATCACTGTGAAATAATACATATACTCAGTTCCATTATTCTGCTTTTATAATAATCGAATACTTAACGTAACACTTACTCCTTTTAGACGAGCCAGGTATTGTCTAGAGAGGAAGGCATCTGGAATCAAGCCATTAATATGTTCTCACCTACACAAGATTTCAGATTTCTCTTAGAATAAGACCTATATTTACTAAATTCTATTTTTCCTGTGTTTTTTTGTTTGAATTTTTTTTGTTTTTTCTTTGGTGTGTGTGTGTGTGTGTGTGTGTGGTGTGTGTGTGTGTGTGTGTGTGCATTTTGATATTTATTTTCACATGTTCTACCCAACCGAGAGGTTTATAAAAACAGGCCGTTACTAGGATCTCATGTCCCCATCTAGGATACGGGGCCCTCCCTCTACTTCTGCTCGAGGGTAGTACACACCGGTCCTGTATAAATATATTCTGCATGACCAAATCAGAGGCCAGTCCAAAATAAACAACAGGTGTTATAAACATTGGACATAAATTAGTGTCCAATTATACATTAAATGTCTATTATATAATAAACCCCAATTTTATGACCACTTCAGTCAGACTCGGTTTTTAAAGTAAATTTTTCCCAAAAATGAAAACTTCACGATATAAGTGAATACCATTTTTAAACATAGCAGACTTGAATATGTGAATTTAAATCATCATCATCATCATCATCATCATCATCATCATCATCCTTGTGTGGCGCTGGCAGTACGGATTTCCATGACTCCCAGCAATGTTTACACCCGGCAAGTAGTTGAGGTAGTTGTCCAGAATAACTCGGAAATAGAAAGGAAATGTTTTGTACCAACAAATCCAGATAAGAACAAGTTTCAGTCTTTAATGTTTTATATGCAGACGTATTTTCAGAGGACGAAAAAGTGTAAAATAATGGGGAACTCTGAGTGTAACACTAATGTGTAAATTGGCACGGAAAGGTTTTGAGCAACAAAATATGAGTTAGATGAGAATGGAAAGGTTTAAGGGTGAATCATCATAGTTTCTATTGGACAAACCGTGATAGGTGGCGAAGTGGATGAGAGGAGGAGTGAGGGGTGAGAGTGTAGCTGAGTCTGGCTGAATGCGCGAGAAGGTAAGACATGAGCTTTTGCTCTCAGCAGTTGTGACTTGGGGGGGGGGATTTAAAAAAAAAATCTCATGAGAAAAAGAAGTGGCCTTGTGTTATTACTAAAAACACTAAATGGCACATGGCAAAATGCACCCCCCCCCCAGTACTCTCCCCGTTGGTTTCCAGACTCCAAATGTCAATGAATTGTCAGCCAACTCTTGCATCGACTTAACAACTAGAATTCCAGTCTCTCCAATGTAGAACTGGTCCAGAGATAAGTATACAACATTTTTTGTTCTAAATCAACACATCATCACCCTATTTGAAGTAAGAGCCATAACGTAACAAACGTTGACACATCATCTCTCCATTCCGACAATGAAAGCATAACGTAACAAAGGTTTTTTTTTAAATTAAGCAAATGACTGAAATTTACTAATACTTTTTAAATTCTTAATCTTTGTTAACATGATTATAGCATATTGGCACAAAATTAGAGCAACGTAATTTTCTATGGAGAATCATACATGTAATAATTTTTAGTCTGAAACAAAAACAAATTACTAATATTAGCATTTCGTTGATGCCTTAGTATTTAACTCTTAATATTATTGAAAAAAGTTGTGAAAATCAAAATTAGAATATTAAAGATTATTTACAACAAAATTCTGTCAGAATATATAATAAAAAGCGAGACTTTTTTCTTCGATACATTTCTGATAAAGTATAGATATATATATCTAAGTAAGAGAATGAAATACTAATTCATTTTCACACTAAGATATTCTTGATAGGCACTGAATCCACTCATTGTGTATTGCACGCTTACCTTAAAAGCTAATCCCGCAGATCCATTACTACTGAATAAAAAAAATAAAGTTTTCGAGATGGCCTAAAGACGGTATCAGCCAGACAGTAAGGGGATCGGTAATTTTCACCTTTATTTCGCTAAATTCCTAACATAAAATTGTGCGTGTGCATTATCTGAAATGAACTTAATTGTTATTAGAGTGCATTTTATGATATTTTTGTGTTAAAGCATGCAGTTGTATTGTTTTTGAAAAGTTTCTAAGATTTATGTATTTCGCACGGAGACTTTCAAAATGGCTACCGGCATGTTTCAAAGTGAAAGTCAGTTGGCTAAATTCCTAGCATAAAATTATCTGAATGAACTTAATTGTTATTAAGAACATATTTTATGATATTTTTTGTGTTAAAGCATGCACTTGTATTCTTTTCGAAAAAGTTTCTAAGATTTGTTTATTTCGCGCGGAGACTTTAAAAATAGCTACCGGCTTTATTTCAAAGTGAAAGTCAAGGGAGGTTATTCTAATTGCCTTATTTGCAAGGAATATAGCCAACTAAAGGTGAAATTACCAGGGGGTCTATCCCCTTTTCACTAGCGCTAGACCAAGGAGGTTGTTTTGGCGTCTGGGTGGAACGCCACACTTACCATCCGCTCCTCACTTTACCGCACATATTTCTGTGCTACTCATACGTTAAGTTGGCGAGGACCGTATCAAACCCGGAACCTTGTGGTTCCTAGTCGGATGCTCTACCGACTGAGCTAATGAGTTCGATATTCGCTAAATGCCCCATACTTTCGACTTTGGTTCACATCCTACCCGTAAGGGATAGGTTGGATAAATAAATACCTACCTTAAGCTATTTACGGTGCTGCTGCTGCTGCTGCTAGGTGCACCTATTTCAGTACTGAAGGACGAAGGGTGTGGGTATGTTTTTACACAAGGGATGCATTAGTGACTTACACCGGTTAATTGAGTTCCACTTGTTTTCAAATGCTTCGTCGATCTTTTTTCCCCCTTTAAATTCATTCAAATTTATTATTTTATTTATAAAAATTGCAATGTTGTATAATGCGTACATGATAAGTGTTTACTCCTAATAACATGATAAAATAATTTGACTGTAAAAATAAAAATGAAAACAAATATTATTTTTCGTTCCATAACGTTTTCTGCGAGATTCCATTAGCTAAAAAAAGGTAAGTTTATTTAGAAATATAATTTGTTATTGTTCATAATTCATGTGATAATTTGTTGATAAATATTTATAAAAAGAAAATTAAGATAAAATCATAACATTTAAAAAAGAATAAATTTGTGCGATTTAGCCTTTTAGTGTCCGGGTAACATCACCCTTATTTTTATTATTTCACTCCTGTAAGTTTTTCACACTAGTGTTAGCTGATGGTCTTTCACTGGAGTCTGAGTGACAACAAGTCTCCAGGACTCTTCTGGGTATTCTTGCCGATTTCAACAATGCTTTCATCTGGATTGTCTCAATTCTTCCTCTGATTTCCAGTTTATTATTATTATTATTATTTACTCCTTTTTGAGTTTTCACATCAGTGTTAGCTGATGGTCTTTCACTGGAGTCTGAGTGACAGCAAGTCTCCTCAGGTCTCCAGGACTCTTCTGAGTATTCTGGCAGATTGCAGCAGTGCAGTGTTCTGAATGGTTTCAATCCTTCCTCTGATATCCAAACTTTCCAAACCCTTTTTAATGCTTTTGGGACTGTTCCAAGTGCACCAACTACAATTGGTATAACTTTCACTTTCATATTCCATAACTTTTTCAGTTCTCTGGCAAGGTCCAGATATTTGTCAATTTTTTCATTTTCCTTTAACTTCACCCTGTGATCCGCTGGCACTGCAAATCCACCAGTTGACAAGTTCTTTCTTTTTTGTTAATCAACACTAGGTCTGGTCTTCTTGCTGGGATAAGTGATCCGTTTTAATTTCAAAGTCCCAGAGAATTTTTTGTGCGTTTCGTTCTCAAGAACAGATTCTGGTTTATGCATATACCATTTTTGTTGTGTGGTCAAAATTTAGTTTCTTGCATAATTCCCCAGTGGATCACCTTCCCAACCCAGTCGTGTCTAGTTTTGTATTCTCGTTGTGCTAGTTTGCTACATTCGCAGAGTATATGGTTAACAGTCTCATCTCTATTACCGCAAAGTCTACATTTACTATTGTTGGGTCTTATCAATTTTCGCTTTGATGTAGTTTGTCCTTATGGCATATTTTGGTGCAGCAATTATAAGTGATTTCTGTTCTCTTTTGAGGTTTCCCTTCTTAACCATGTCCAAGTCTTTTGAATGTGCAACCTCATCTATTTGTCGTTTTGAAGCGTCCATATAATTGTTTTTCTTCCCATTTTTGTTTTCTAGTCTTTGTGTCGTTCTTCTGTTGTCCCATCTGCCCGTTTCTACTATTGTTGGTCGCCATAAGTAATTTGTCTTTGCTCTTCCTTGTGTGTAATCTTCAAGTTGTTGGATTGTGGTTTCTACGCATTCCTCTATGTTGGCAAGACCTCTTCCCCCTTCCTTTCTTGACACATACAATCTATCTCTATCATTCTAGGGTGGAGAGCCTTGTGCATGGTCATTAATTTTCTCGTCCTTTGGTCTATCTGTCTGAGTTTTCTTCTTTGTCCATTTTAAGAATGGTCCTGAGTATCTTATAATGGGACAGCCCAGGTATTTAATTCCTTTGATCAGATTTTTCTGCTGTTAAGTTTCGTTTCTAGAAGTTTTCTAGTTCTCCGGAGATAATTCCTTTTTAACTGTTTCCTTTCATTTCTGCTTGCATGATATTGTCCGCTTCCAAATTTCCTAAGTATTTGTAGCTTTTTCATTTTCATCAAGAGATTTTATAGTTTCCTGATTTGGTAGTTGTATTCCATTATTATTATTTATTATTATTATTATTATTATTATTTACTCCTTTTGAGTTTTCAAATCAGCATTAGATGATGGTCTTTCAGTGGAGTCTGAGTGACAGCAAGTCTCCTCAGGTTTCCAGGACTCTTTTCTGAGTATTCTGGCAGATTGCAGCAGTGCAGTGTTCTGAATGGTTTCATCCTTCCTCTCTGATTTCCAAAACTTTCAAACCCTTTTCCAATCCTTTTTTGGGACCGTTCCAAGTGCAAACAACCAATTGGTATCACTTTGACTTTCATATTTCATAACTTTTTCAGTTCTCTGGCAAGGTCCAGATATTTATCCATTATTATTTATTATATATTATTATTAGAAATTCGAAAAGATCGAAATAAATTCTTGAAAAAAATTATTTCATATGCAAATAATTCCATTTGTTCAGAATTTTTTTTCTTCTAAAAATATAAACTCTGCATTGTTTGGAATGGTTTTATTGCAAAAATTATTTTGATCTCTCAAGAATATTTGTTTTGAGGCTATTCAAAATGTTGGAAAATCAAACAGAGTACTCCAGATTTGAACAAGAGTCTGTCATCATATATTTGGTAATTGAGAAGTGCAAACCATGTGGAATTTACAGAACTATGTGCAATATGTATAGAGAAGTATGTTTTAATCAAAAGAATGTTTTCAGTTTGGACAAAAGTTCAAGTCCTGGACAAAGGTTGTTCGATTTCACAATAATGCTAATACCCTTGGGAAAGGTATGCATCCAACTACTCTCACTCCAGCTATGGTAAATAGTGGGGTAGGACTGGGCTCTTTTAACACCTTGGCTAGTTAATCGGGTCTAGGAGAAGGAAAACTCTGAATTCAAACCTGTTAAACTCTGGTTAAGATTGACTTTGTGTCAACACATTTTGCTCGTGTAGAGGTTTGGTAAATATATATACAAATGGATAAAACATGGGTTTACAACTATGAGCCCTGAGTTGAAAGACAGTTTTGGAGTGGAAACACATTTAACTCAGTGGTAAAGAAAAGTTCCTGGTGGAGCAGTCAGTAAGAAAGGTCATGTTGACAAACATGAAACATGAAAACATGAAAGGATCTATCATTATTGATTTCCTTAAAAAAAGGTGCAATTGTAAAACAGTTGCTTCTGCTGCCGACTTCTTATACAAAATTCATTTTATTTGTTGAATGAATCTTTTTAATTAAAAATTTGAACTTAAAAATGAAAGGATATAAAATAGACAAGTGTTATTATGTACAGCATGGCCGAAAGTCTTTGTCACTATTACATATTGTTTTACTTTCATTATTTTTTGTTTTAATAATTTATAATATATTACCTTTTCATACAAAGGTGGAATTGAAAACATCACACAATGCTGTTAAAGAAGAAAACAATTTACAATATAATTTTTCTTCTTTAACAGCATTTGTGTGATGTTTTCATTCCACCTTTTCATACTCATATTGTCGGATTCATTTCCTTTCTTTTAACTTATATATAAGTCATATAATTATTTTACCTCTAAAAATACATAGGGGGTGACGAGACTTTTAAGCACCCTTTATAATAACCAGTCATTCACCTTATGCAGATCTGTCTTATACAGAGTGGCTCCGAAAGTCTTGTTCACCCCTTCATATTGTTTTTTTTTTAATTTATTTCTGTTTTAAAATAATATATGTTATGTAATTACTTCACCTGTAAAAAATATCTATGGGGTGAACATGACTTTTAGGACGAGCTTGTACATTGAAGGTTTGCTGATTGGGTCTAAAGCATATGTAAAATCGTTTGTTGATTCCTCAAATTGTGACATCATACAGTAATTTATGGTAACATATTTTCTGTATCTTACATAATGGCGATTATGGGTCTGTCTGTAACCGAAACTATGTCACACCAATGACACTATTCTCTCTTAGTTATTTTAAGTTATATTCCAATGGTTATTATATAATCATTATGTTAAAATCAGCATCTTAATTTATTAACAATGTTTCTATTAAGGCCTAGCTGAGTAGATTTACCTCAAAACAGCCCCTATTGTTACTGTGTTAAAAACCTGCCTGTGTCTTGTATATGATTATAGAAATGTTTACAGAGTAATGGTGTGAATATTGCATACCGTTTTTAACACTGTGGGTTTAGTAAATA
>JALAJA010001167.1:0-31833 GCA_023376005.1 Doryteuthis pealeii
AAAAACTTATCATTTGTTTGGAGTTGTGGTTGTTTTTTTGTTTTGTTTTTTTTTGTTTTATTTCTCAGAAAATAAAGGACAAATCTTAAGAAAGTAAAAAACAAAAATGTTGAGGATTTTTATATATAAGGTGCGTGCTAGATACCCGCTCCTATTTATAGACTTGGCGAGAACCATTTGATCAAATTCTTGGCCAATCACTGGCAGTATTTTACTGCTGATACAATACTTAAACTGAACATACTGGCCGTAACTACGTTGACACTTTTGGACGACGGACATAAGATTAAATCACTGGACCTTTAACAATACGCAGGAATAGGATTTATACGCAGATAGGACTTATTTGCTTACCAAATGATTCCATAACTCAGGACTTACTTACTTTAAGCCCTTTTCAGCTGAACAAGGATGGCATTTAAAAACTTTACGGGTTACGGGCCAAGGTACGCTCGGATTTTCTTCAATGGTGACGAGTCAAGTTACGAAATTTTGGAGACAAAGTTCCATGGGTATCTGAGAACCCTTCAGTTGCATGACATAATCAATACATCATCGGACCAACCGGAGGACCCAATTTTCGTGGACAAAAATGCAACAATATATGCAGAATTAATCCAGTGCTTGGATGACCGGAGTCTCTCACTCGTAATGCGTGAAGCGAGAGATGATGGCAGAAGGGCAATGGAGATATTAAGGACTCACTACTTGTCGAAAGGCAAGCCTAGAATTGTAGGGCTATATCGCCAATTAAGTTCGTTGAATAGAACAGATTATGAATCGATCACTGATTACATAATCCAAACTGAGAGCATTGCAAGCTCATTAAGGGAGGTCGGGGAGATTGTTAGTGATGGCTTATTAATCGGCATGGTATTGAAGGGCTTGCCCTCAAATTTCAAACCCTTGGATACATTTCTAAATTAAACACTTACCATGACCAGCAAATTCGGTCAACAACATGTGTGACATGCAGAAACATTGAACTGCTGTTTCGACCTCTTAAATCAGCAGTGCTATATCGGGATTTCCCCACGACGGAGATCGAACCAGCGAGCACAGAATACAGAGCTGTGACTCTTTCCCTAAGCCACCTGCACAAGCCATGCCGACTTTACTGGTCATAGTAATTTAATTGTACATAATTCCCCCACCCTCTCTCTCCACTCTCTCTCTCTCTCTCTCTCTCTATATATATAATATATATATATATATATATATATATATATATGGGGGGGTATGTGTGGTTAAACACTTCTTATTAAGGTCGTCCGTGGATATCGATGATAACGTATTTATTTCATCCGTGGAAATAGGAAAACCCAGCCGACAAAAAATTTAAGTAATGGAAGTTTTGCACAGGGAACTACTAGCACTATCTTTACTATCTGGTTTGGTTTGGTTCACTTGTTTTGTTTTACGGCATAGCAAACCTTTTCGGGTCATTTAATACCAAAACAAGTAATTTTGTTAAAAGCTTCTTCAAAAGGGTATAAATAATCTTCATTAACTTTATCTGGTTTGGTTTGGATTATTATGGTTTGTTTAATGGTATAATAACCCAGTGGGTTATTTAATGCCAAAAACTGTTAGAGTGTAAGAAAGTTATTACTCCAGTTTCCTTTACAGGTGAAATTTTTGTAGATGTATTTCGTGGATGAATTTCACATCTGATCCATAATTTTCTATATATTTTTTTATTTCTCTTAAGAAGGATAAAATGTCATCCATGTTAGTATTCTCAAACAGATCCCTCATATTATTTGCGTTAAAATATTTCTTTCTGATTGGAGCGAAAACTCCACACTCCATTAGAAAATGTTTGACAGTGTAGGGTGTTTGACATGTTCCACACCATAATTGATCCCCCCGCTCGAGTATATAAAAGTGTGTAAGTCTTGTATAGCTTATAGAGTTGAACTCCAATGGCACGATGTCGGCTGGGGCGTTAGAATGCACCGACTGCACCTCTGCAGAGGGGTAAGACTCCCCCAATGGGGCCATCTGTTGGCCGTGGGTGGCGACCCGTGATGCTTAAGGATAGAGCCCAGGTGGATGAGCAGTTCATAACATGCATTACTCCACTTTGGCTCTATCTTGGGCTAGACGGGCGGTCGGAGAGGCCCCCTCCGATCAATCGGCTGGTCACGTCAAGCCCTAGCACCTATATAATTTTCCAAACCCTATTGCCCTTATGGCAAGCCCCAACCCCTTTTTATCATATGGGTGCTAGAAGGCGGTGGCTGCGTGTCTACATGTCCTGGGAATGACGTTAAACTCTATCTGATGGTGAGGTTCCACTTCTGGAGGTTTGGGGAATGTGGAGCACCCCTTCATCCCCATTGCTCCCTGGTCCACTCTGACCCGGAGTGGTAGTACCTGTTAGGGTCCCATCTATGGGTTAAATAAAAAAAAATTTTTTTTTTAAATTGTATTATCCATTAAGAATTGATTTATTTCAAAACTTTATCGGCATTAAATGGCCCACTGAGGTTGATATGCCGCAAAACAAAACAAACCAAACGATGTTGAAATTCATTTTAGTTAATGCTTGTTAAAACTAACACTGTGATAATAGTCGGGTCAGAAGTTATCTGCCCCGGACCCATTTTTGTACAGGATGAGTTACTTGCCCTTTTTACCCTTTTCAGGTATGTCTCTTTTTATGTGGAATTAAGTTTGTAAATTCCCAACACACGAAAGGTCCAAGATGTCCAGCATTATCTGTACAAGTTGCAGGATCTTGCCAGACTCCAGTCAGTAGTCGGAATCTGCTTTTGTGTAGATGCAGCACAGTTTGTTTATGATTGTCTCCTAAAACCTTTGGGTTTTAAGAGTTCCAGTTATTGATTTTGAATTCAGAATTATCGAAGTCTACCTTCCATAGCTGTACTTCTGTTTGTTTTGTGAGTGTATCCCACAAATGTAGAGTATTTACCTAGGAACTGCAAGGTTCCAGGTTCAATATTGGTTCCTGTCAACTCACTGAGTTGTACAGCTTGGGTAATTTAATATGCGTGGTAAGCATCTGGGAGTTGACAGTATATATATATATATATATATATATAAAGGAAAAGTTGACTTACCGGTGAATTTGGTCACGATGGTTATTAATTGTAGAATTCAGAGGGGTAAGTCAGCGATATAACAAATACAAAGTGCTCAATACTAAGTAGAGCAAATTTATTATAAAATGGGTACAAGAGATAACCTACTCGAGTTTCACCATAAGGATCTTCAGGGTTAAATCACTGAATTAATCGAGACACCGATTAATAGCAGTCGATCTCATATATATATATATATATATATATATATATATATATATATATAGTTGGGGTGGTCTAAAGTCGGTATCAACCAATCAGCAAGGGAGTCTATCCCCTTTTCACTAGCGCTAGACCAAGGAGATTGTATTTTGTGTCTGAGGTGGAGCGCCACATCTACCACCAGCTCCTTACTTTACCGCACAGATCCCTGTGCTACTCATGCGCTGAGTTGGCGAGGGCCGGTATCGAACTAGGAACTTTGTGGTTTCTAGCCGAACGCTCTAGCGACTAAGCTAATACTAAAGCTGAGCAAATCAATGTTTGTCTCCTAAATACTTTTTTCTTATTTAGTTTAATGACACAAAATTCATATCAATATATTCCTTAGTTCTAGGATTGAGTTATGTTTGAAAAAAATCCATTTTAATTGGTTCTAACTAGTCGTAATTTGCAATTAAATCAAAAACTGGCCCTTCTCTTACTAACATTCAGCCTTCTGTATTTCACGACTAACCCACACGACTACAAGGCAGAATTTAAGGAATTCAGATTCTAGCTTTGAATTCAAAGTTGACTTTCTCCTAGACTGGTTGTACCCCTTCAAGCTAAAGAGCCAAGTCTGTTCTACTATTTTATCCGGCAGGCTCTCCTTAGCGGGCTATTCATGTCTGGCGCGCAAAACCGTGAAGTAAAAGGGTTAACAGAGAAAGCAACAACAACAGAGCACCGACATACCATCAACATATTCAGGACTGACCTCCACATGGGAAATCTGTGGTCGAAACCGTTTTTTAAATATTGACCTTCACAATCACAGAAGACGCTGGGTAATTTATGAGGAAGTGCGTCCCGGTCTCCTGCCTCAAAAATTGCTACCCGGTGACTATCAAAATAACAACCCCAGCTCGTCTTAATTCTTGTTTATTTATCGTAATTTGTAGAAATTCTTGTTTAGATATGAAGATGGATATATAGTTTGGAATAGACTGAGATAGATAGATAGATAAACAAACAAAATAATATAGCTAGATATAAACAAATGGAGATAGATAGATATTTTCGACAAGTAAATGTATTTGGGGAGGGGGTCGCTTCTTTTTTGTCGTAATTCTTGTTTATTTAAACTAAAAACAAGACATTAAACAAACATGAATTTTAAAAAATCTTAGTATTTACAGTAAAAAGATTAATATGAACAAATTGAGATAGATAAATATGAAGATGGATAGTTTTGAATAGACTGAGCTGGGTCGTTATTTTAATAGTCACCGGGTAGCAATTTTTGAGGAAGGAGACAGGGACGCACTTCCTCATAAATTAACAGACGCTGTGCTAGAACGTGACTTCAGGGCACGATAAAATCTATGGTCTTCCGAGACTACGATGCCGTGCCGATGGGTTCATTATTTTTCTGAATGGAAACAACAACGTCAACTGGAATTTGAACTCGTATCCTCGATTCTATTTTCTATGCTGATGAACATTACGCAAAGTGAACCTCCTAATTAATTAAAAAAACATAAATAACTAATTTTTTTTTTTTTTGGGGGGGGTTACTTATTAAAACTACGAATGAAGATTGTACATAGGTAAGTTTGTTGAAAGAATAAATAAATAAAGGAAAGAAAGAAAATGTTGAATGGATAAAAATGGTTTAATGAAATGCTAACACGTGTTTCGGCCGAGAGTTTGTCCATGTACACTTTGTATTCTATTCATTACTATAATAAATATGAAATAAAATAATAATAATATATATATCAAACACCTTACCCTGAGGAAGGCCGTTTTCTTTGTATACTTAAAAATGTTATATTTTTCTATTATTATTATTTTATTTCATATTTAAAATAGTAATGTGTGTGTGTGTGTGTGAGAGAGAGAGAGAGAGAGAGTGTGTGTGTGTGTGTGTGTGTGTGTGTGTGTGTGTGGAGGGGGATATTTAGTAAGTATAGTCCGGTGCAAGATATCTTGATAACGAGAGCACTAGACGAGGACTGAACTCACCCCGATGGCTCACAAATGGTGGCAAGCACCCTCCATATAAATACATGTACATATTTGTTAAGGTCATGTTTGGTACACGGACACAGCAATGGAGCGTTTTAGGGAAGAACGAACTCATTACACTTACAATGATCTTACAGATATCTACAATGATATACTTACCCAGCCCTTAGACTTCCCTGGACTAAAAGGGGGTATCAGAGTGTAGTATCTGTTCCAGGTGTTGTGCTCTGATACCCTTACCTATCCACCCGGCCTCGGTTGGGGGTCCAGTGTGCTTCGACCATTGGACCGGTAAAGAAAAATTAATAGCGTCGATCCCAGTAGGCGCCCACCTTGAGGGGGAATGCCAACGGGATTGACGCAATTTTTATATCTACCACACATGAGCTTCGTCTTTTGGGTGGACCCACATAAAAATGTCCTTGTGTCAAGCCCTCATAAGTGTGATGAGAGGCAAATAACCTTACCCGGTCCTTGGACCCTGTTTCCAGTGGCTTCGGCCATTTTGACCGGTAAGATATTAATAACAGCGTGATCCTAGAAGGCCATCACTCCAGGCAGTACCTGTCCCTTCATTTAAAGGGGAATGGAGTAGGTTTATTGTCCAGTGCCTGAGGCACCTTAAAAGATGAATGCCGAGTGGATTCATGCAATTCTTAAACACTAGCCACGCATGAGCTTCGGTTTGTGCGTAGTTCACCACTATAATGATCCTTGTGTTTGACTGACATGGTGGAATGGGTTATTTCCTATAAGTCAAACATGATCAAAGGGGAACCACTCTTGACTGATAAATTATTTATTTATTCATTGATCTTCTAGGAAAAAAGAAGACGAAGTTAGGGTTAGGGTTTAGGGTTTAGGGTTAGGGTTAGGGTTTAAGGTTAGTTTAATGGGAAAATAATTAGATAATTTATTAGCCAAGAGTGGTTCCCCTTTGATCACGTTAGGAAATAACTGTGGAATGTTACTAAATACTTACAATGATCTGGGATATTAGATGACTACATCAGCCTAAAATTGACGCCCCATAAATTGGCGCCCCATGGGTGAGGATATCTGAGTTTAGTTATTTGATTCCGTAGATAATGAGGGATAAAAAGATTCTTAGATGTGTATAACTCCCTAAAATGTGGACAGACTTCCTAACGTTAAAATCAGCATTCGAAATTCTAGCTTTTAGTAGTTTCTAGTAACTACCAAACAGACCCATCGTAAGTGTGCATATTACTTACCTGTAAGTAAACACAGCCAACCGTGTGTGCAGTGTATGTGTAAACACTGGAACATGCACACACATGTATGAATGTATAAATTTGCTTTAGATAGACGTGTATGTGTGAAACATAGTTTTAGATAAGTTTTACATGCCAATAGCCTACACACACACACACACACACACACACACACAAACATGTACATTCAGGGATTGACATTTTCTTGATTTGTTTAGCCTTACATTTGAACATATATGCCCGCCTAAATTCATTAATTATTAACTAATTAATTTTCAAAATTAGGTATGACTTCAATTAAGCACATATCCTCCAAAAATTGTCGGCTTAAAGCCATATAAAAATAAACACATTTGTTTGTTTACTTAACCTCATATATATATATATATATATATATATATATATATATATATATATATATATATATTGTATTGTATTGTATTGTATTGTATTGTATTGTTGAACGAGATATAAAGATTTTCCCTTATGACGTTGAAATACAGTAAACTCCGATTCTAAGGACTCTCGTTCTAACGGCACCGTTTTAATGACATCTCGTTCTAACGGCACATTTGTTTTTATCTTCTCACAAAAATCGTCGGATATTAGTTGACTTGCAGCAACGAAGATTTTAGTGCATTATTTTCACAAAACAATAATAAATTTAATAAACCCTTAAAATGGTGACCCCACCACACACACACACACTAAAGTATGACCGAAATTTGAAAATAAATTCAAAAGAAAAGTTTTATTATCGATAAATTGAAAATGATATAGAATGATGTGTATTATATAGAAATACGTTCATTTCCAAATATAACACAATTGTATACATGATTAATTGAAAAGTAACTCCCTATTTTAAACCATTGAAAAGTAACTCCCTATTTTAAACCATTTAAGATTTTTATTATTTTATATATATCTTATATGCCGTTATTTTTCTCAATTCTTCAATGTATGTTCCTTGATATATAGCAATTAAATTTGTGATGTTTTTCTTTTCAGATTGATTATTTTGTTTCAAAATTCGAAGCCCTATAAAGAAGTCTGGACGTTTAACTAATTTAATTATAATACCCGAGCAGCTTGAAAGACTGGAGGCGAATGCTGGTGCCTATATAGAATTTAGAATAAAACTCCATGTTATATGTGTTCTTCTCAAATTCATTTTTTGTAAAAAAAATAATGATTCAGAAATAAATTATAAGATTTTTAAAATAGGGAAGGTAGTTACTTTTCAATCACCCTGTATGACCTGTATGTGGGGCAATGAATTCAATATTTGTCCGTAGCTTTTTAGATTATTACTATTTATATTTCAAATAAAATCACCCCGTTATAATAGTATTCTTTAATCCCCTAAAGTGTCGTAATAATTCCAATCTCCTGTATTAAAATGACACATCAAAGAAATAACTTGAAATACGCTGTGTTCTTTACACTGTTTTCGTCAAAAGGAAACTCACACGATTTTTCAATATTTTTTTAAAAGTCATGTCAAGAAAAAAATTGAATTGTCTTACCTTTTAAAAACTGTATTGTTGTACACAGATTTACAACCCTTCTTCTTTTTCTTTTCATACCATCCTCTTTTTTTTAACGAATAATTGGATATTAATTTTAACAGAGATCGTTGTGAGCTGTAACCAAGTGATCCCACCTAATGGACTGTTCATTTAGACCAGCATCGGGAGGAAATGATGACGATTATATGAATGAACATCATGTTCCCCGTTAATTGGGACTGTGGTATATTTTACTGGATATCTTTCCCAATTAATTTTAATATAAAGAAACCCGAAAAAGCAGACGACACCCCCAAAAAACAACATACAGTTCTGTTTGTACTATTGAGTATAAACCTTTAGGGTCAGTCTTCTTTTTTTACTTATTTTTCTTTTTTTTACTGTATTATTGAAAAGATTGATTTTTTTTCACCTGCCGTTACAACGTGACGCTCTGAGGAGCAATTGCCTTACTATTTACCATACCAACTCGTCTGTACGACAAGCAACATTACGCTTGACTGAACACCAAAGCTTTATGTCCAGTGAAGGCGTTTGTTCTATTTCATTTGTCAAGCTGGTAAAAATAGAAAGGGTCTCGTCATATAAGTAAGAGTACTTATATAACAGTTAGTATACTAATTACAATGATAATGGTGGTGGTGAGAGGCGTAAATGATAATAATGCATAAACCAGAATCTGTTCTTGAGAATGAAACACATAAAATTCTCTGGGACGTTGAGATAAAGAAGGATCGCCTTATCCCAGCAAGGAGACCAACCTAGTATTGATCAACAAGAAAAAGAGAACTGTTAGGTTTTGCAGTTCCAGCAGATCACAGGGTGAAGATGAAAGAAAACAAAAAGATAGACAAATACCTGGACCTTGCTAGAGAATTGAAAAAACTGTGGAATTTGAGGGTGAAAATGATACTAATTGTTGGTTTCCAAAAACTTAGAAAATAGACTAGAGGAACTGGAAATCAGAGAAAGAATTGAGACAATCCAGGTAACAGCATTGTAGAAATCGGCTAGAATACCCAGAAGAGTCCTGGAGACATGAGGAGACTTGTTGTCACTCAGACTCCAGTGAAAGATCGTCAACTAACGCTGGTGTAAAAACTCACTAGGAGTGAAATTTCTGGGAATATTAGAAACGGATACCATTGAGCATACGGAAATGGAAGAAAAAGTAAGAAGGAAATACTCAAGATAAACAAGAAAACTTCTTGAAACCCAGTTTTGCTGCAGAAATTTAATCAAAAGTATAGATACTGGGGTAGTCTCCCTTGTAAGATACTCTGGGCCATTCTTAAACTAGACAAAGGAGGAACTCAGGAACATGGATAACAGGACAAGGAAATCGACGATGATGCACAAGGTCTTACACCCGAGAGATGATAGAGACTGGCTCTATGTGACAAAAAAGAAGGAGGAAGTTAACTCACCAGCATTGAGGATAACATCTTAAAAGATTGAAATGTATTTCCTCAAACAAAGACAGTGTTTTGAAGAAAATATTTTGTGTGGTAATTCTGTATGTTAATTTGCAACTTTCGCCTCATAGGAGACGTTACAGTTCCAAGATCAACGTACCCTATTGTAGGGGTTCAATATTCGTTTGGTTTGAAAATTGCATAGACGATACACTATCAGTTATGTAGTGCTGTTGACTTCATATTTACCCTACCCTCACTTACATATACATGCGGTTGGAGTATATTGGGGTATAAGGTGTGCTAAAGAACCTAAACTTATATTTATTGGCTGATCCAAAATAGCAGTGGCTGAATCAGCCAATCAAAAACAGCCAAACATCTATTAAATTTACTATTTAAGTAAGAAGTTGATAAATTGTCCCAAAATTATTCCCTGGGAGGACAGATTAACAGACAAGGATTATACAACTTTCTACTTCAAGATAGGATCAACTCTGATGCAACTCCTTTCTACTTCAAGGGTGAAGTGGAACTGTAAGTATAACTAACTGTTTGTTATTTAGTTAAGATTTCTAAAAGAGGCGAAAAAAGAAAATCTTCTCAAAGTTTTAGAAATAACAACTTGAAGACTTAAAGATAAAAACGTATAATTTGTTTTAGGAATGTAATTAAGTAATCTTGTAATTACCATTTGGTTTGGTTTGGTTTTACGGCATATCAACCTCGGTGGGTTATTTAATGCCGACAAAGTTGTGCAATAAATTCATTCTTAATGCATAATACAATTTTATTTATAAACTCATGTTTTTCTATTTAACCCATAGATGGGACCCTAACAGGTACTACCACTCCGGGCCAGAGTGGACCAGGGAGCAATGGTGATGAAGGGGTGTTCCACATTTCCCAAACCTACAGAACTGGAACCTCAACATCAGATAGAGTTTAACGTCATTCCCAGGACATGTAGACACGCAGCCACCACCTTCTAGCACCCATATGATAAAAAGGGGTTGGGGCTTGCCATAAGGGCAATAGGGTTGGGACAATCATATAGGTGCTAGGGCTTAACGTGGCCAGCCGATTGATCGGAGGGGGCCTCTCCGACTACCTGTCTGGCCCTAGAAGAGCCTAAAGTGGAATATTACAAGTCATGGACTGCTAAGCCACCTGGGTTCTACCTTTAAGCATCACGGGTTGCCACCCACGGCCAACAGGTGGCCCCATTGTGGGAGTCTTAACTCTCTGCAGAGATGCAGTCGGTGCATTCTAATGCCTCAGTCGACAGGGCGGTACCATTTGTGTGCAGTCAATGCACCAGAGACTTTTAAAATCAAATTAAGATTAAATCAAATAGATAAAAATAACAATCTCCTAGGAGTCCTCATGAAGAACCCTCTGGAAATGCACAGAGAAAAGGACCCCCTTCCTGGTGCCAAGAAGATCCCTCGGCCATTAAAAACGCAGACCTTACTTGGAACTCACGTTATTGACTGGCTTAGGAAAAATCACCTCTCCAAGAAATAACTATAAACCTAGGAATAAAGTCTAAAAACTAAGAGTATTTTTTGTCTTTGTCTCTTTCTTAATTCATTTTCAGCCAAACAACCCATGAGAAAGAAGAACACGCATCAAAAATTACCAAAAAGCCTAAACCCACATAAAACTACCACACTTAAGCCCATAAATATAAAGACAATTCACGACAAAGTCATATTTATTGCCTGGGCAAACTTAATAGAAGAGAATATAATACATAATAGGCGACACAAAGAAGAACTAATACATAGTAATATGAGAGAAATATCCTAATAGTAAAATAGTATAAGCACTTATATGTAGACCACATTCTCGTGTTCCATGCCCTGTGGATACGATATGCAACTGATACCTGTTCTTCTCTCGAGAATAGAAGTTAAAGAGAAATTTTGAATTTGACGCCTCCACTTTTATATCCCGTTGTGTGCACCACCTAGAGGCTATTTGCAAACACGGGAGGTAATTACCTTTTTAATCTATGCAATCATTTTATATTTTTTTAATTTTTGAAAAGCTATCTATAAAATGAATTTAAATTTTAAAACACCCGGAACACTTAATGATCCTTGGATCACATCACTGACGATATGGTCACGTGTTTCTTCCAGTTGTATTTCTTGATATGACATAAGAAAAGAATCAGTGAACTATTGTCAGAAAACTGATAGTAGAATTATTTTCCCTTGCCGCTAGGGGGAAAATCGCCAACATCGTATGTTGGCGGCAAAACCAAACCCCAACACTTATCTGATGGCTGTCGACCTGAGGAGTCACCTTAACAAGGGCTCCATCCACCAACCCACCCCACTTAAAAGGGCAGTTAACCAGGCGAGTCGCTCAAAAAAAGCACTCCCCAACATTTCAACTTATCGGACGAGCACCAGCCAGGGCGGACGCGTCTCAAAAGCACTCTACCACAACGGTGAGTAGAAATCCCTTTCTAGCGTCAACTCACCAACGAACTGTTAATTTCACTTCTCAAGATAAGTCTGTAGCAAATGCCATCAAATTTGCAGCATTTTGTATCTTTGTTTAATACATGTGTATAATTTCTAATTGTGTTGTTTGTCTTCTTTCATCCGAATAATTGCCGACTACCGGGAGAATTAAGAGCTCCATACGATTCCCGTAATTCCTCTTACCATAAATGCAAATGTTACGTACTGAGGTTTTCACCGTACCAAATCGATATAATGTTGTATACCCTTTTCTTACTTCTTTACTCTGGTCGTATTTTCTTCTGGCCGGCTTTGCTATTCTGATCGTCTATCATCTTGGTCTAGTCTATCGTCTAGTGTTGACTTTCTTGGGGACCTCGAGTCTGGTTTCTGTTAGGGATTTCTCCTTATCAGAAGCCCTGTGTCATTGTTAGTTTTTAGTAAACACAAGACTTCAATTTTCTTTTAATGTTCTTTATTCGGTAGATCCCCAACCCAGACAATCTGCGCAGATGACAGGATGCACATAGAAATGCGACTTACACCTTCGAGCTCCTACCTGCTAACTGCCTGAGTTACTTCTATCCTTAAACCGGAACAGGGTCTTCTATGCCTTCCGGTTCTCACGATTTATCCCTGGAAGGTGAGAGTGAGGTCAAGCGCCGTCACTCACCCTCAAGGCCATCAGCTGCACTAATCGCCATTATGATTTCTACACTATTGCCATAATCATTAGGTTTCTAATAATTATGTAACACAAATGCACCTTTAATTCTTGAATTATCTTTAATGCAAAATGATGTGTTTGGTGAGAACTGAGGGGATAATGAATATTAAGCTGCAGATGTAGTGTTTTAAGACATATATAATAGCAACAGCAGTCTGGAGATATAAAAGATAAAAGATAAATATGTACACTTAGAAGATATCTTCACTCATATTCTTTATGTAATCTTTTTGTATCTCATGTCATTCTTTTATTCATTATATCAAGTTTGATCAGGCAATAAAGTTTTTAATCTGCGTGAATTGTTTTTGTTAGATTTTATAAGTCTATATTTCTATTAATAAATATATATGATGTGACATCAGCAGGAGCTCAGACACTTCCGCCCAAGGTTTGTTCCCGCTTTTTTAACCCTTGTAACAAATTAATCAGTTCGTAATAAACCATTGTTGAATCCACCTCGTGTGTTAACGTCTCCTGACACCTTGTGTGTCCATCTCCTCACCTCATCTTTTTACCTATTGTAAATTCTGTTATTTCACGCATTATTTCCATTATGCAACACTCTGCTGAATATCCAACCTCAACAGTTCTTGTATTTCTTGTGTGCGAGGAAATAATATTAAACCAACCAACAATTTCTCTAAACAGGTTTTTGAGTTTAAATCGTAAGTCAACACGTTCTATATTCTCTGTTTACTTAGTAAATAATGTATCTGGTTAAACCTATGGGGAAAGATCGTTGGTCGTTTTTTTTGCGCGTGTTCGTTGGTTGTTGCTAATTTCTTTTCTTAAACCCCAAATATATTTAGTTTTCCTTCTTTCTCGTGGGTTGACAGAAGAGAAAAGAAAAGACAAAGATAGTTTTAGAGCTAGACTTTTATTTACAGATTCACAACTATATCTTAGAGAGATTTCTCCCAAACCAGTTAATTGCATATGTATCCAACAAAGTCCCCGGTCTAAAAGAGGAAGAGCTTTATCTTTGGCGTCAATGCCCAGAGGGATCTTCCTGCCTGAGGTCTCCTGTGAGATTGCTACATTTTGTGTCCTTTTTTTTTTATTTGATTCAATTTTGTTTTATTTTACTCGGTTTTATTTATTTCTATTTGGTTTTGTTTTATATTTGACAATCTGCACAGACCTAGATCCCACCACTTTTTTTTTCTCTTTTCGTGAAAATGTGATTATATGGATCATTGACGACATCAAAAATATCCGAATCTTTTTCGGTCAGAACCAGATCGTTCGTTCATTTAAACGACCCATATTCGAACGACACATCACTAGGGGGTCATTACACCTAATCAAATATTCTACTCGGTTTGTGATATCCTGCAACAAGTCGACATCATCCAGTTATTTTTGTCTTCCTTTTATAAAGGGATTCATATATACAAACATGTAAATTAACCACCTGTGGATCTTATTCACCTCAACATGGATCACTTTTAGAAAGCCTGTGTTGCATACCTCTTTCTTTAATTACTTCTATTCTTCTTCTAGCGTCTCTTCTAGCGTCTGGACTTCGTCTTGGTGGTCGGTCGCACTTAATTCATTTCCTCTTCTTCATCAGTCTTGTTACCAAGACATTCACCAACCACAAAACCGTGTTATTTTCTTAAGCTTTTATTTACTTAACTAAACATTTCATATAACTAAACTTCTGACTAACATAGCGCGCGTATGCAGTGAGTTCCAGTTAAGGCAGGACATCTTCTCTGCCCGACGTCCAAACTGAAACTGAGGAACCAACCAGGTCCCACGTGACTTCACGTATTTCGCGGGCTTTCTGTACTATTCCATGGAAAGTCCTGCCCGTGATATGAAAAGGGCCATCCCTTTAGAAATACAGGGGATTGACAATAATCTTATGCAACCGCATAGATTATGTAACAGCCTGGATCTAGACCCTCCAGATTACATTGTTTCTAAAATCAGCTAGAATAGAGAGGAGACTGTTTAAGTATAGATGTGATATTATGAATAGTTCTGTGAGGATCTAAAAATAAAACAAAACAATTTTTTTTTAAAAAGTAACAATCTCTCATGTGGCTTCAGACAGGAAGAACTTTCTGTGCGTGCGCAGCAAAAAAAAGCCTCTTCCTGACGCCAAAAAGGAATCTTTTTCTTTTATGCAGGAAACGTAGCTGTGTGCACAACGCTGTTGACTGGCCCAGGGAAAGAGTCCCTCTCCAAGAAATAGTTGTGAACCTTGGAATAAAAGTCTAGCCGTACAACTTGTCTTTCCTCTCTTCCTTAGCCCCTTTTCAGCCTGACAAGCCACAAGACAGAAAACCAATGTATAATTGGGGTTTAAGAAAATGAATTAGCAACACCAGCAGCAATTCCCGCCAAATAATCAAAAGCTAAATCTCGCACAAAAAACATCAGCACCATAATCCCTATACTTTTATTTACCATGCAAAATTTTATTCACGTTTTCATGGATCAAATAGAGGTGCGTGGTGTAATAGTTAAGAGTCGTAGGAAATGGACTCGTCGACCCGAGTTCAAATCCAGGACGGGGCTGTTTGCATTTCATATAGCGCTAATACACTTGGGAAATGTATGAATCCAGTTCTCCCTCTAGCTATGGGCAAATAGCAGGACAGACTGGGCTCTTTAACCTTGGCTAGGTAACTAGTATGGGAAAAGGAAAACTCTGAATTTAAACCTGTTGAACTCCGCTTAAGAAATTGACCTTGTTTCACATCCTGCTCGTGCACAGGGATTGGCATATATATATATATATATATATATAGAGAGAGAGAGAGAGAGAGAGAGAGAGAGAGAGAGAGAGAGAGGGGGGAGAGAGAGATGGATCACTTTTAGAAGCCCTAATCTAGATCTTTCAGATGACTATTACTAAATCCACATAGAATATTAAGGATAGTGTTGAAGTATAGATGTGATGGTATGAATAGTTCCCACTGACTAAATCCCCCTCAGAGGATTGACGATGGTTAATATGAATTAATGGAATTAATCAAATATCAATTTACTATTCAGAAAAGCAGTTCTGAATGGCAAAGTTACGATACGGTCAGTGCAAATAACTTAAGTTAATTAGACGCCATGTTGTTTGTAGAAAATGTTATTATTCCAAAACAAAAACAAAACTGTCGAAATGGATTTGATTTCTCCAAGGAAAGATTTAGTTTGGTAAAAACAAAAATCTGATTAATGTTGGAATGTTTTACTCAAATCGGGAATTATGCATTTGGGTAAAACGTGTTTGGATTTGAAAAGGAAAAACAATGGTTTTATGAGATGAAAAGTATGGGAAAAACATATCATTTCTTAGACAAACCAAAAAGCTAACAAATTATTGTCTATTAAGAGTTAGCTGTTCGTTGGTTGGTTGGTTGGTTGGTTGGTTGGTTGAATTTTACGGCATGTCAACCATTGTTGGGTTATTTTATGCCGAAGACGTTTTGTTTTATTCATGTCTAATTAGCAAACGAAATTTAATTCTGCTTCTACCAAAGACACCGCTTGTGAAGATCTTAGACAAAATAAGTTCGTCATCTTTTTCCCCCTTCGCCACTGTTCTTTTGTACTCGGTCTGGCCGAGACGTCACAACTCTCGTCTCGCCAGCTACGAGACTTGCCACTATAAATCGCCGCCTCAAGGACACTCACGATTTTTACCTCCACAACTAGTCGGACTCGTCACATGTTTTTCTTCCGCCCACACGTGCAACATGCCACCCGCTGTCTCTTCGATCGACGGACCGTTGTTGGCTCATCACAGGTTCGTGACATCATAGTAATCAATTTCTTTTTAAAACTCAATTTTTAAACACATTTGTTAAAACTCGTTTTTCTCAATTTAACTCATAGATGGGACCCTAACAGGTACTACCACTCCGAGTCAGAGTGGGCCTGGGAGTAATGGTGATGATGTGGTACTTCACACTCCCAGAATTGGAACTTCACCATCAGATAGAGTTTAACGTCATAACCAGGACATTAAATCCCTCAGCAGACGCCTTCTGGCGCATATATGATAAAAATGATTGGGTCTTGCCATAAGGGCAATAGGGTTTGGATAATCATGTAGTTGCTAGGGCTTGACGTAGCCAACCGATTGATTGAAGGGGGCTTCTCTGACCGACCATCTTGCCTAAGTAAAGGCCAAAGGGAAGTGTTGCATATTATGGATTGCTCAGCCACCAGGATTCAATCCTTTAGTATCACGTGTCCCCCTCACGGCCAACAGGTAGCCCCATTGGGGGGATTTTACAGAAGTGCAGTCGGCATATTCTACAGTCCTAGCCGACAGGGCGGATGGGTAAACTGTATTAACAAAGAAAAAAAATGGAAAAACAAGGCCTGCAGAAATATAGGTGCCCGGGATGTGTTAATCAAAGGAAGTCACCCTCGGAGAGAAAGAAAACAGAGTTATATGAGGCTGCTTAAGCACCCCGGGTGGAACCAACACGAGGTGAGATGCCGTTAGAACTTAGATAAGTGAAGTTGTGCTCGACTATTGCTATGGTTGGTTGGTTGGTTTTGTTTAGTTTTTGTTTGATTTTTTGTTTGTTTGTTGTTTTTTTTTGTGGGTTTTTTTTTTACAGCATGAACCCTCTTTCGGGTTACTTAATGCCAAATCAAATCATTCTTATTAATAAATGACCCAGATTGCTAACAGTACTTGCTGTTGCTTAAGTGGTCACCCAATTAAGTATTGAACAAGCTCATCATTGCCTTGTCTTGGTGATCTAGCAGGAACCGATGCTTTCAGTGTGATTTGACTGTAATCTAGTGTCATGAAATGTAAGGAGACAATTGTCTCTCTTGGATTTTGTGGGCGTGTCTTTTTTTACACCTTGCCGTCACGTGAGAATCCCAGAATCCTTTCTCGTTTTCTTTCGTCCCTGTTCTTTGAAGGAAGAAGACTCTGTCTCTGGTTAACTAAAGAAGACTCTGCCTGTTTTATCTCTATAGATTAAACAGACTGGGTTTCACTATCTGGCGAATGACGTTGAAATGTAAATTCCACATAGCCATGAACTCCCAAAGAATTCAAGTAAGACTTTTTACCGTTTTTGTGCCACTTTTCATATACTGCTTGTTCATGGAACTATCTGTGTACATTCTACTGAATTGACTTTCTTATTCTTTAGTGTATCCCTACACAAGCATTAGAAAGCTGTTCTCACTCACATAAACTTTTTCACTAATGATTTTATATCTCACCTTCTTGTTGTATTCTCTCAATAAAGATACAGGTCCCAGTACCTCCCCCATTTACTCTTGTTCTTGTCTTGCCTATCTTAGTTGTTTTTTCTGTCAGCGTTTGCTGGTTGTAAAATCCTTTTTTATATATAGCCCATTGCGGGTATATAAACAAGAGAGTTCCTCTGTCTGTGTGTGTGTTGTGTGTGTGTGTGTGTGTGTGTGTGTGTGTGTGTGTGAGAGAGAGAGAGAGAGAGAGAGAGAGAGAGAGAGAGAGAGAGAGACATACACAGAGATACAGAGTTGTGACTTACTTGCTTCCATTTCTTCTTTCTATCTTCTTCCTTTCGGCTATGATGCCCTAGTCGCCATGTTTCATCTTTATTTCTTTGGCTGGTCGTGTCGTCTAGTCTCTTCTTGTCTGGTTGCTGTCTCTAACTAAGGGCTTCTTTTTAAGTCATGCATTAATCAACTACAAGACTTTGTTTTTCTTTGATCAAAGATTTTATTACTGCCCATCCTGATTCCCCACGCGCGGTCTGAGTTACAACCCCCAACAGCACACGTCTGTTCTGTTTCATCTCTGGTTGAAAACTGACTTCCTAACTGGCTAAAACACGTGACGTGCGAGATTCCCGCCTTTGGTGGTCAAGGTTCCCAAACGGTCTGGTATTTTTCCACTTGGGCCCTTTTGCATTTTCCCTACAGGGTATTGTCAAAAAAAAAAAAAACACCATACAATTATGCAACACCTTTTTACGTCTCTTTGCCTAAAACAAAGAAAATAAGTCAAGATGATACACTTCTAATGTTCGAGTGAAGTGGTCACTCAATCTCTCGAGTGGTTTTCAGAGTTTTGAGAATAAAAACAGTTGCAGTAATTGTAACTGTTGTTATTCAGCCTCGATAATCGTAAGTGATACAGAATGTAAGCAGAAATTTGAGAAAATCATGAAATTGACTAAATAAAAGATTTCTTTATTTGGTCATCTCTTAATTAATAAAGGTTCAATTGAATGAGTGATTTTAATAGCATGTCAACTTGTCTATGGTTATCTTATGCCTTGGTTGGTTTACAGCATATCTAACCTCATTTAATGCTGAAAGTTAGTCACTTTGATAATAAAAAAAAGGAACTGAGATTGCTTACAGTACCTGCTGTTGCATAAGTGGTCATCCAATTAAGCATTAAACAGACTCATCACTGCTTAACTTTGATAATTTAGTGGGAACAGGTGCTTTCAGCGAGACTTGACCTTGACCATAATTTGTTTCGTAAGAGTTGGGTTTTTTTTGTTGTTTTTTTTTTTTGGGGGGGGGCTATTGAATATGAACAATTTTTAGAATCAAGAAATTGATTAATTGAAAAGTTGCTTTTTGTCATCTCTTGATTAATAAAGGTTCAATTGATTGAGTGATTTATTTTAATGACATGGCTACCTGTCCTGGGTTATTTCACATCTAGAGATTGATTTGGTTGGTTTACAGCATCTCAGTCCTCGTTTGGGTCATTAAATGCCGAATCAAATCATTTTGATAAAACAAAGGACTCAAATTGCTTACAGTACCTGTTGTTGCTTAAGTGGACACCCAATTTGATTGATTGATTGATTGGTTGATTTTAATGACATGACAACCTGAATTGAGTTACTTGATGCCTAGAGATTGGAGAATTATGTTCATTATACATTCGTATTTGCATATTTTGTTAAGTTGTTTCTGGTTGGTTGTTATGTTTTTATGGCATATCAAACCTGTAGCAGTTCCCTGGTAATATTTTCTGGTGATATATTGATGACACGAAGACGACTGATGTTGAACGTAGAATATTTTATTTACTTCCAAACACCGTGAAATACTGAAATAAAATGGGATATAAAAACAATTACTAATTTACAAAAGGGGTCTTTAACAAATGCCAGCAACTTCACGGGAAAATTGGAAAGAAACATACCTGTGCGCCGTACCAGTACTGAGAAACTAACTAAAAGACTAAAGTTCTAATTTTAGGACGATATTTTCCACACAACCTTTTTGCTGCATCAGCCAGGCGGAAGTCCATATTTTGCCCTAAGGAAACCCTGTTGATATTCCCACAATGCAATTCAGGCCCTGTTGATCCCTGATTATCAGACCCTAACAGAGTTGTTTCCCTTCAACTGTCCAAATTTAAGGGTATATTTTGAGGGTAAAAACATAAATATATCTAACTATTAGGCGCACTCAAAGGCGACAGCTACAAAACCTTTTCGGCAAAATAAAGTCAGTTTGGTAAACAAAGGACTTAAGTTGCTTACAGTACCTGCTATTGCTTAAATGGTCACCCAATTAAGTATTGAACTGGCTCATCGTTGCTTAACTTAATGATCTAGCATGAACTGTTGCTTTCAATGTGACTTGACCATAATTCGTTTTTTTTTCTACTGAATACAAATAAATTTTAACAAATATATTAGACCCATAGATGTACTACCACTCCAGGTCAGAGTGGACCTGAGAGTAATGGCAATCAAGAGATACTCCACACTCCCCAGATCTCAACAACTGAAGCCTTACCATCTGATGCAATTTAGTTTCATACTCAGGACAACTTCTCCGGGGGGGCAGTTTTCCTTATAGTCCAAAAGAATTCATCTAAGCTCATTATAAACATTTGTCAAAATATATTCGCTGTCGATCACTACAATTAGTGAGTATTATCACATAAATGCGTCCTGGCCCCCTCCCCTAAAAAACACTAAGCGGTGTCAGCTGAAAAAAACAACCTGCGCTACGATTGAATTCCCTAGCTGGGTAGTGGCTTACATTTAACGCCTTTAAACCACTAAAAAAGTTATTTGACGATAAAACGCCTTCAAACCGCTAAAAATATTTTAAAGAGCGGGGGTAGAATATTTATATTTACTTGTCGAAAAAAGACGGGGGGGGGGATATCGCTTTCATATCGGATTAACTTTTCGGGAAAAAATGCCTTCAAACAGCTAGGGTGTTCAATCGTAGTGCGGGTTGTTTGTTTTTTTTTTTGGGGGGGGGTTCAGCAGGCACCGCTTAGCGTTTTTTTTAGGGGAGGAGCCAGGATGCATTTATGCGATAAGCACCCAATTAGTAAGCAAACAATTAAATTGGAAAAAGATTGTTGTTCATCGTAAGTTCTCCATAAAATACACACGCCATGATGTTCATTAAATATTTGGATATTTGTTGAATAAATATCCTCAATCTTGTATAAACAATTTTCAGTCGTTGACACAGACTTTTGTCAAGTCTGTTCCATTTACAAAAATAGATTAAACGATCAAAAATTAAGATGAACACGACACAAATGTGTACACAAGTGGAAGTTTATATACATTTACCGAGACAGAAGGTTTTTGCAATCAGGATTGGAGGCATAAGCATTAACACTTTATATTCAGATGTTTATTATCGCTGGATCTTTTTTTTTTTTTTTTTTTTTCGTGTTAACAGAATCTTTGAGAAGATGTAGATTTGCATAGATATAAGCAAACTTTAGGGATATCACAAGGTATAATTAACATGAACAAGTGACCAGGATGGTAAGTGCTATGGGAGGTTAAATCGAACTTAATGGACCTAAATTCCACCATCGTATGTCACCCCGCCGAAAGGAAAAATACCAAGAATCAGTGAATTAACCGAAATTAATGAAATGTTCAATGTTAATAAATTAATGAATAAAAGATATAATGCACCAGTTATTTTGTTTAAAACATTTTACATTTTATCAGGTCATTTAAATTAGTACCATGTATCTTTGGGAATCTGTAGTAAGTAAAGTAAAGTCGTCGGGGCGGCCTAAAGTCGGTATCAGCCAATCAGCGAGGGAGTCTATCCCCTTTTTCACTAGCGCTAGACCAGGAGATTGTTTTTGGCATCTGAGGTGGAGCGCCACACCTACCATCAGCTCCTTACTTTACCGCACAGATCCCTGTGCTACTCATACGCTGAGTTGGCGAGGACCGGAATCGAACTAGAAACCATGTGGTTTCTAGCCGAACGCTCTACCGACTGAGCTATTGGGAATCTGTATTACGCCTCAAAGATACGTGGTTCAAAGTTAATTGACCTGAAAAAATGTAAAGGGTTTTAAATAAAATAACTGGTGCATTATATCTTTTTTCATTAACTTCGGTTAAGGTCCGTTAAGTTCGATTTAACCCAGACATATATATATATGTCATGCATATTTAGGGAAATTATGCAATATACTAGTTAAAGTACCTGTTTACATTGGTTAAGAGATCAAGATTTGTTTATTATGATCAAATCCTGCTGAAAGAAATGCTTACCACTTGATCACAAAAATTAAACAGTTTAATTGGGTGACCATTTAAGCAATTGCAAGGACTTTATCAAAAGGACTTGATTTGGCATTAAATGACCCATCAAGGGTTCATATGCCGTAAAACAAATCAACCAACCAAGATTAGTTCACTAAAATTCTTCTTTTTGCTGAAGACTTGCATCAAATTCAGGATTTACACTTTGTGTAACATAATTAAACGGCCTATAGAAAATTTAAATTGAAAATAAAACGGTAATCTAATTTTGAGGAAAAGAGAAAGAAAAGAATGTTTTAGCAGCCAGAGAGTAGCAAGTAACCAGCTGAAAATTGACCCCTTACTGTGTCAGGTCACAGCACAAGTTCTAGGTCAGCCAGTCATAGGGGAATAACAACTGGTAATTAAAATGACTAGAGAAAAAAAAACGGAAGTTCCTAAATTGTTGTGCAAGTGTAGAAAGACTGGAAGAACCAGAAATCGATATGCTACTCCCCCACCTACCACCCGAGACCACAGAAATAAGGGAGCAACTCGTTTTTGGTCAGTAGGGATCTAGCGTCTGAGAAACAAAAAAGTGTGGGGTAGTTAGAATGAAAGAGATCTGTAATAGAAACGATTAACCAGTCTTTCTCTCTCTTACTGGACAAACCACATCTGGCGAGCAAGTAATAAAAGCCCTGAGGCCTGACTGAAAATTACTACAATGTTCGTGTGTTGCTTTCTATAAACTAACGTGATAATGTGACATATCTGTTCCCACCAGCTTCTAACCCCTGACACCATGCTACATTTGGAGGCATCATCAAAAATGTTCAGAGGAACAATACAACGCATTCTTGTGGACAGGCAGACATGGTGAAAACTAACAGACAATTGTAGAATAAAATCTATTTCCATCTATTTTTTAAACAATATCTATTTTACAATATTTGTTGCCAATTTAAAATTCACACCAAACAATTAAAAAGGGGAAATTATTACTATAAAAAATAAATCTACATAACAGAAAGGGTTTTTACTAATTCTATTTTTCATATTATCTTAAGTTAATATTGTTTTGAAAAAATTCATTTTTACATTCATTCACCACCGCCCCCTCTCTCTCTCTCTCTCTCTCTCTCTCTCTCTCTCTCTCTCTCTCTCTCTCTCTCTCTCTCTCTCTCTCTTCAGACACACACACACACACACATTCTCTGTCTCTCTCCCTCTCACACACAAACATTATACATACACACACAGTCTATCACTCTCTCTCTCTCTCTCTCTCTCTCTCTTTCACACACACACACACACACACACTCTCTCTCTCTCTCTCTCTCTCTCTCTCTCTCTCTCTCTCTCTCTCTCTCTCTCTCTTCTCTCTAGTTCAATAATTACACAAGATTATCATCATTCAATTCAGAATCTGGAGAACAAACTGGAACAATTTTATGACCATGCTTAAATTTTGTTGATAACAGGTGAACTTGATCTGAGATACTCTCTTCTCTGCCTTATTCCTTTTATTGTTCTTGATTTCTTTTGACGGAAAATTCTTTTCTCCCCTTTTCCAAGAAAGACATGTTTCCCATACATGTAGACTTATGTTTCATTTTAAAATTATTCAACCAGTTATTCTTGCTTTTGCTATTCACATTTTGTATCACCCAATTTTTTATTTATTTATGAATTTCTTCTCTGGCCTGTTACGTTTTTAAGGGCTATTCCCTGGCCTTAAAGCAGAAGCACTTATCCAGTGGAATTGGATCTTTGATAAAGAGTTCGTCGATAATGAAACCTTTGGTTACTAAAGTGTTCTCAGTTACTGGGGTATAAAGTCCTTCGATAATGAATCCTTTGGTTACTCTGGTAATCGTATAAGTCCTTCCTGAGTATTGGTAAAGATCCGGCAATCCACTGTCCGTCCGCAGAGAGCGCAGTTGTAATTATGACCAATGTGTGTGTGGGGGGGGGGTAAGTATACTATCAGCCACGTAGTAT
This sequence comes from Doryteuthis pealeii, assembly GCA_023376005.1. Taxonomy (NCBI): domain Eukaryota; kingdom Metazoa; phylum Mollusca; class Cephalopoda; order Myopsida; family Loliginidae; genus Doryteuthis; species Doryteuthis pealeii. The sequence continues at coordinate 24,134 of JALAJA010001167.1, forward strand.
TGCTAGTGATTGGTTGCAAGAATAACTCACGTGACCTCGGCTTGTCTATAAATCTAGGTGAGTTAGAGCACATCTTATATCAGAATACCTCTACCTTAGCTAGAGTTTGTAAGCTCATTGGCCTCCTTTTATTTTTTTTTTTAGTCTCCGAAATCTTTCGTTTTTGCTTTCTCCACCCCACCCCCATTAGAATACAGAATTTCAAGTTCTCCGGCTGCTTGAGGAGGCGTTTTTATTTTTATTTTATTTTTATTTTTTCTTTCATTTTTCCTCTAAGCTTTTTTTTTCGAACCAGTGAACTTGTCTTTCTGTCATAAATATTAAATGAGGGGAGCCCATACTAACAATCATTTTATTTTTATCGAATTTTCCCTTTTTTTCTCATTTTACACTGGGGTTTTTAATTGTAAATATATATCATCTTCTCCCCTCTCTCACGAACATGTAAATACGGGTTAGGAGTAGGATTTAAACATAGAGTAACTGAGAAGTTTTGGTGACTGTTGTGGGAATTATTTTTATGGTGATTGGATAATTGTAGTATGAATTGGGTCACGAATGAGAATAGCTAGGTTAAAAGTTAGGATAGTGATGACCAGTCTTTTTTCCCCTCCCCAACTTCGGCCTTGTGCCACATTTATGTATGTTTACATAATATAATATATATATATATATATATATATATATATATATTTGATAATTTTTGAATCATATTACCACGACCAGACAACTCGGCAAACACCATTTGCGACATCCGGAGCACTGGACAGCTGTTTCGACCTCCTTTGGTCTCATCAGCAGTGCATACCACAATCTCCGCCACTAGAGATTGAACCAGTGGACCACAGCGTGAAGAGCAGGGACTTAACACACTGGGCCACCAGCCTATGCCACAAACGGAGAATGCCAAATCATCTAGTCAATGGTAACATTAATTCAAATGCGCAGTCACTTAACCTATATTGCCATGTATCCTAACGAAGGATTACAGAGGGCAAGGGCACCTCTAGGACAACGACTTCCCAATTCGGGGCCTGCATCCACAGAACGAAACCTAATGGGCAAAGGGTATATATATGAATTTTGATTTTTGATAGAGGAATTATATATAATTGATAATTTTAATCATATTACCACGCACCAGACAACTCGCAACACCATTTGCGACATCCGGAGCACTGGACAGCTGTTTCGACCTCCTTTGGTCTCATCAGCAGTGCATACCACAATCTGATATATATATATATATATATATATATATATATATATATATATATATATATATATATATATATATATATATATATATATATATATCAGAATTCCTCCATTTCATATACTTGTTTTTGTTTAGCAACAGAAGCCACACTAATTAAAAGTCACGTTGGAAAATGAATCTTATATCTTTCTCTAATATTTCTCACTCTCCAATACAACCCTATTGCCCTTATGGCAAGCCCCAAACCCTTTTTATCATATGGGTGCTAGAAGGCGGTGGCTGCGGGTCTACATGTCCCGGGAATGACGTTAAACTCTATCGATGGTGAGGTCCAGTTTTGGAGGTTTGGGAATGTGGAGCACCCCTTCATCACCATTGCTCCCTGGTCCATTCTGACCCGGATGGTAGTACCTGTTAGGGTCCCATCTATGGGTTAAATAGAAAAATTTATTTATTAAAAAAATTGTATTATCCATTAGAATTGATTTATTTCTCAAAATTTTATCGGCATTAAATGGCCACTGAGGTTGATATGCCGTAAAACAAAACAAACCAAACCAAATCACTTCTCCAATAATAGTCCCTGTCTACTATAGACTTCATCCAGAGTGTCTAGTGGTAAGTGTTTCTTTCTCCAAGTGAATGACCCTTAACAGATTTATCACATTTCAATATATTTGGTGTTTGTTCAGATGTGTTAATTCTAACAAAGCAATAATGCTCTCATTATTTTACATCTCTTACTTGAAGAATTACTATTGGAAATTCCATAGTTAATTATCTCCCCTGCCGCTAGGGGGGGGCAATCGCCAACATCGTATGTTGCCGCCAAAACCAAATTTCTTTACTTATCGCAAAGCAGTTATTGGAGGAGAGACGTAAAAACTAAAGCTCTCATCACAAGCCCAAACAGGGTCCACTTATCACAGAACTCTACAACCGGCTCACTCTAGGGCATTGTATCAGCATACGTTAAAAGACGAGTACAATAGCACACTTACTGAAGGACGAGAAACTACCGAGACGAAGCGTCTTATCAACATTTCCTACCGACGAACAGAATACCCCTGTTATCACCACTACTCCAAGAACATTACTTAACTCAGATAAGTCTGGTAGCAAATACCAAAATATTGGCAACAATTCTTGTATTATTTGTCAATACATGTATTAAATTTCCATTGTGTGTTTGTCTTCTTTTGTCCGGACAATTTGCCTACAACTACAAGAGAAATAAGAGCTCCTTCGAATCCCCGTAAATACTTCTTATTACTGAACTTGTTTGTGTGAAGCGACGACGGAAAGCAACCACGGTAATCATTTCAAAACCACAAAAGTCCATTTGACAAAGTCTTTCTGCCTACAATAATATTACAGCAGTCCTCGCTCAATCCGCCAAAGAGTTCACTCGTCCAACGCACGTCTCTATTCACGTTAGGAAGATAAAACACAACTGCCAGCGGTATGGGAAGGTAGGCTTTAAATAATAAGTAACTGCCCTCCCCAAGATCTTACATCCGGGCCAATCACACACAGCGCTGCCCGACCCGTGCGAAATTTGCATATTCCACAGAGGTGGACAGTAGTCTGATCTACGAGCCAATCCTCACGACGAGGAGTAGGTACGCTCAATCTCTGTAGTCAACACTACAGGCAAAAACATATACGGATGTGCTTCATTCGTGGGAGTAGAGAATTTTCTCGATTACAAATACTTATAAAAATAATAAATAATGTTGAGTTATTTCAGTAAGGTAAATAATACATATTCTTTAAAGTTTAGAAATTTAAATTTTCTATGATTAGTTATGCTTGCAGCAGTATTGCTTCCCACCAATTATTGTAATAGTCAGACACCTGTTTGAATTATGGGACGTAATGAGTCTTTTGTCTTCTTATGTGTGGGCTCGTTTCTTTCTGTGCGAAACATCCTTCAACTCTTCTGTGGCAACCCGTGCGATTAAAAGCAAGCCTGCACTTTTTTCAACAAATGTTTTTTGGCTGTGATAAAATTCTAGCAGTCGTTAACACAGATAGATAGAAGAGAAGGTCACAATGACAAAATCACTTAAATTAGATACACTAAGCTTGTCATTCGCCTTGTCAGCTGACAGCTTAGAGATGAAGAAAAACGGAAAAAAGCCCGTTCTATTTTTGATAAGCTAATTCTTCGCCTGCGTCGTGTGTCTAGAGTTCGCCCTCCTCTAGTCCTCAGTCAGTTCCCCTTTCGACTATTCAACCCTTCTTTTATATATTTACCAATAATCAGCTGATTATTTTGATTTCTATAACAAATTTGATATTTCCTTATTAAACCGTTTCTCAAATTATCCTCAGTGATAAATTTAAAACTAAACTCAAAATCAATATAAACTTTCGACCTGACTTCCGATTTAGGTCGAGAATTAAACGGAAAGTTTTTTGGTGGTCCCCAATGACAGTTTAACTACAGTCTATGAATTAACATTTTGCGAATTGGGTTACGGTTTTAGTGGATTAAGGTTGTTTTTAATTACGTATTGCTTTAAAAAAATAAACAACAAAAAACCAAATTACTATACATTTAATTAACCATTGAAATCAATTATTGAATCTATTATGAGACAGTTGTTGTGTGTGTTAGTATTGCAATGTATAATTTCAATTAACATAGTTGAAAAAAAATATTTTTCAACATAAATGCTGAACATTAAACTAGCAGAGCTACCCCGGTGTTGCCTAAGGACACAAAAAGTTTTTTTTTTAATAAATCTCTTTATATTTATATATAGATAATTAAAAAAATTATTTTTTTTTTGTATTTTTTTCTTTTTTTTGGAATGATTAATTTTAAAATGGGGTAATAAGTAAGAGTTCGGTGGATAAGCAACACCAGATATTCAGGATTTACATTTTTGCATTTTATCTTGAACGATTTGGATGGTCTCGCTTTTAGCCTGAGGGTGTTGCAATGATAACGGTCGTACAATTAAGAAACCACGAGTATAATATAGAGATCATTAAATCATTTGAATTGTGTAGAATATTTCAGAAATGATTAAAAAAATGATTTTGCAATTTCCAGAAATTGGTATCTTCATTCATTCCTCTTTTAGAATTTACGGGAGATTTATTTATTTTTATAAATTCTTAGAGGCTTTCAGTCATAGCAAAAAGCTGTAAAATAACAAATTTAATACATACGGGTTTAAGTTTAAATTAATTACTATAAATATTTAATGTGTCAGTGGAGACGACTCTTCATAATAGCTTAAAGTTATCTCCCTTGTCTTAAGTTAATGGACATTAATTCAAAATTATTTTCATTAAAAATTTAAATTAATAAAATATCTAATGAGTCATGGAGAACAACTCTTATATAGCTTATAAGTTATTCTCCTTGCTTTTAATTTAAAAGATATTTTTGTACCAAATGATAATGAAATTCTTTTCCCTCTAAAAAGATTTATATAAACAACTACATAATATTAATGACACTTAAAAGTAACTAAGGATAAATTTCCCTTTAATAAAACATAAAAAATGCCATTAATATATTAGATTCCTAAAGCAAAGTAAAAATTTAAAAACTTAACTTGCCTGAATGACCTCCCTTGAAAATAATATTTTTTAATCATTGGATGTAAAATAACGTATCTCAAAACGAATTTTAAAAAGTTTTAAATGTAATATCTTTTCCGCTAATAATTTATTTCAATTCAGTAAATTAAAATGAATTAAAAAGGTTTATTTATACAATAATAAACAAATATCTAATTTAAGAACCTCTTTTATAATTATATATATAATATATAATATATATATACATATATATATATAATATCATATTATAAATGTATATGTTAATATATTATATATATTTATGTATATCATATTATATAGTATAGAGAGTTTTATAATTTGCTTGAAGCATTGTGTATAATATTGGTTAAATCAACCTGCCAACGAATATATATATAATATATATAGAATTAAGTATATATATATATATTATTCATCATCATGTCGCGTAGTTTGCATGAAATATCCATGACGATCTCTCGCCAACCTTCCCTATCATTCATCGACTCTGGTAGCTCGCTCATGCGCGCACCCAGCTATCCATACATAGTTGGTCAATGTATGGTCCTGGCTGGGCTGGCACCACATTTAGCATGCCCATGTGCTGGCTTCCACGTAGTACGTCGCTTACGAGCTCGTCTCTGCTTCTCCAGCAGTGTCCTGCATGCCTAGCCCATCTTACTCATATTGGGTTTGTGAGATGGGGGGGCAGGTGGCCATACAGTTGCTTTTTTGTGGGGTGCTGCTTCCAGACTTATTCAGGAACCGCTCGCAAGCATTCTGATATATATATATATATAAATATATATATATATTTATAATATAATATATATATTTAGGGGGAATATGTGCTTAATAAGTCGAAACCTAATTTTTTTGAAAGTTAATTCATTTCATAAATAATTAATTAGCCGGATTTAACTATTTTAACTGTAAGGCTAATTAAACAAATCGAGAAAAAATCAATCTCTGTATGTACATTTCGGCCTATTCCTCATCAGCAGAACTATAGATACGAAGACCGCCCCGCCTCTGCTGATGAGGCCTAATAGGCTGAAATGTTACATACAGAGATTGATTTTTCTTGATTTGTTTAGCCTTACATCAAATAGTTAAATCCTGCCTAATTAATTATTAATGAATTAAACTTTCAAAAATTATAGGTTCGACTTCAATTAAGCACAATATTCTCCCAAATATTGGTCGGCTGAAAATAGCATATGTTTGTTTTACATATTTATATATTATATATATATATATAATATATATAGCATATATATATATATATATATATAAAACAAAAAAGATACCACAACTAATAATTCCTTTTGTTTTAAAAAATATGTAACACCTTCTCTACCATCTGAACCCTAATTATTACTGATACAACAAAGAAAAAACTGGAACGTCTACATTGAAGATCATTAATGAAATATTCTGTGTTATTTACAAAACCTGTTTAGATGAATTTGACTGTGTATGTGTGTGTTTGTGTGTGTGTGTTTGTATCTATGTCTTGTACTTGTACCTGTGTCTGTGTGCAGTGTGCGTGTGTGTGTGTGTGTGTGTGAATGTGCATGTGTCTGTGGTATCTTATGTCTGTGTCTTGACATGTCACTTCACCAAGCATCAACAGAACAGCCTAATCTTACTGTGATACCCTCTAGTAAATGCAGACATAAAATTAAATTCATGTCTCTATGCGTGCGTGTGTGTGTGTGTGTGTGTGTGTGTGGTGTGTGTGTCGGTCTGTCTGTCTGCGTGCACACATAGTGTCACAATGATAAAACATTTATTTTTCAATATAATCCCTATTCCTATCAATGCACTTAATTCATAGTAATGTTGATCATATAGCTTCAATATCATATATTAAACCTCCTCATATTTTCTCCCACCTACAGATGTTATAGTACATGTATGATAATATTATATTCATATTATATGTAGATTCATATGTAGGATATACCAAATATATATTACATTATATTATATAGTATATATATTATGAATACCATCTACATATACACAACCTATTACATATATAAGTATATAACAAGTATATATATATATACACAATATATATATATGTATACATATATATACATACGCGCCTATATATATATATTTATATTATATATACATTTTATATTCAGACAACTCACACACACACATACACACACACACACACCACATATATTATATATATATTATATTCACACACACACACACACACACACACATATACACATATATATAACTAGTATATATATATATATTAGTTTTCAGTTAATTAGTATACAATGAGGCCAATAGTAATTTAATTCAACCAATTAGTTGACTGACCCATTTATATGCGAATCAACATATAAACAATTTAAATTCATCTATTTTAATTTTAATTTGAAGTCTGAATAGTGGCAAATAAAATAAACATTTGGTTTTCATTAAAAAAACAGAAATTAAATGAATTTCCATAAAATTTTATTATAAATATCAAATTTTAGGATGTATGTGACTGTAGAAAAATGTTTCTTTAGTACGATCATTTTTAAATGCTCTATGTTACAGAATAACACAAGGAATTTCCAGTGTAACCTTCAATTTTGGTTGGTTGGTGGTTGGTTGGTTGGTTTCATAGCATATCAATCCTTGTTGTATTACTTCATGCTAAAGTCAGTTTAACTGTTTCTGGCCTCAAATCTATATAATACAAAAATGATCTTCACAATTATTTAAAGTGTCAAACAATTCATATATTACAAAAAGATCTATTTGACTCATAGATTGAACCTGAAACAGTTCGCGTACTACTATTCCAGGTCAGAGTGGGACCTGGGAGTAATGCCAAGAAGGGGTGACTTCAGATTCACCACTAGATGCAAACAGATGTTGCATTATGTCTTGTCAGATAATTCCT
>JALAJA010001168.1:0-29708 GCA_023376005.1 Doryteuthis pealeii
CGTAAAAAAGTAAATTTCTTCTAATATTTTTGTTTCAAAAAAAAGGAATATTTTTATTTTATAAAAATCACCGTAAAAAAGTAAATTTCTTCTAAATATTTTTTTCCAAAGAAGGCATTATGTTATAAAAATCGCCGTAAAAAAGTAAATTTCTTCCAATATTTTTTTTCCAAAGAAGGCATTATGTTATAAAAATCGTCGTAAAAAAGTAAATTTCTTCTAATATTTTTTCTCCAAACAAAAATATTAGAAGAAATTTACTTTTTTACGCCGATTCTTATAACATAATTATAAAAATCGGCGTAAAAAAATAAATTTCTTCTAATATTTTTGTTCCAAAGAATGCATTATGTTATAAAAATCGCCGTAAAAAATTAAATTTCTTCTAATATTTTTGTTCCAAAGAAGGCATTATGTTATAAAAATCGCCGTAAAAAAGTAAATTTCTTTTAATATTTTTGTTTTAAAGAAGGCATTATGTTATAACAATCGCCGTAAAAAAGTAAATTTCTTCTAATATTTTTGTTCCAAAGAAGGCATTATGTTATAAAAATCGTCGTAAAAACGTAAATTTCTTCTAATATTTTTGTTCCAAGAAGGCATTATATTAAAAAAAATCGCCGTAAAAAAGTAAATTTCTTCTAATATTTTTGTTCCAAAGAAGGCATTATGTATAAAAATCGCCGTAAAAAAGTAAATTTCTTCTAATATTTTTCTTCCAAAGAAGGCATTATATAACACTGTAGTGTTATGGACTGATTGGCGATATCTGACTAGATACTTAAAAATAACAATTGAGTCTAGAGTCGTACAAGCGACTTAGATTAGAGTACAGGTCAGTGGTGTGGTAAAGTCAACACTAGATAAAATTGATTACTCTAACACAAAGAAATTCTAGTGGCTAAAATTTGGTTGATGGTTGATATAACACAAATGACTTTTTGTTTATACAAATGTTTTCATATAAATATATATTATCATTCTTGTAGCGTCGAAACAAAGTGATAAATAATTTTGAACAAAACCAATCCTAATGGCAGAAATAGGTTGATGTAAAGCAAAAGTCTGTTTTATCATATTATCATTTACATGGAGACTCCAAAAGATAGGAACCACTTTATCCAGGCTAAATTGGTTGGTATAAAACGAAAGTCTTTTTTTATAACTGCTGACATCTCCATGTCTCGAACAAAAACAGTTTAAAGATTAAATCTTTAAAATGTTGATTAGTGAAGAATCACAAATTCGCCAGGGGGGTCTTGGGCCAGTTTCTGGGAATTATCATAGCAATTGACAGGACCATTTATACAATAACAAAAATATTATCAGGTGCCTCACCAATCAGGAAACTTGTTACCCACCTCCGAGATATGTAACCCAATGCCATGATTTTGATTGGCCGTCCAATCAAATGCGACCGCGTGGGTGGGGTTTCGTACACCTCCTGATGTTTACACTGTAGGGCCATTGGTCCGGCGTTTCTATTGGCTGGCCAATGAGAGACCTGCATTCGGGGGTTTGGAACCCATAAAAGAGGACCCAAAAGGGTCCCAGGCAGATTGGAGAGCTGGTACTTGACCAGATTGGAGAGCTGGTACTTGACCAGAGTGGAAAGCTGGTCCTTGACCAGATCGGACAGCTGCTTCCCTAGCAGATTGATAGCTCCGTCTCATGGCCCTTGTCACTGTCTTTGCTTTGTCATTTTGTTACTCAAAGTCCTGAATTTGAATCAGAACCCAGCATATATCGCCAGTCAGTCCACAAAATACCGACTCAACTTCAACACGATACCCCTTTGTGGTTGTACATGATTTTTAATCACTGTATGATTAATAAAGGTCTTTTATTGTTAAAAACGCGTTCGTGTTAATTGTGGAACAACCTTGGTGAATTTGGTCATTTTCAGGTACAGCCCAGAACAGGCACTTCAACTTTCCTGTGGGTCAAAGAACACCCATCGCGTTAGATTCGACGCCGCGAGAGCATAGTATTACATTTGGTCCCGTGACCAGATCATAATATTACATTTGGCACCCTGACCAACATCGTATTACATTTGGTGACACGTGACCAGCAAACTCCGTATTATTACAATTATGTTATAAAAATCGCCGTAAAAAAGTAAATTTCTTTTAATATTTTTGTTTTAAAGAAGGCATTATGTTATAAAAATCGTCGTAAAAAAGTAAATTTCTTCTAATATTTTTGTTCCAAAGAAGGCATTATATTAAAAAAAACGCCGTAAAAAAGTAAATTTCTTTTAATATTTTTGTTCCAAAGAAGGCATCATGTTATAAAAATCGCCGTAAAATAGTAAATTTCTTCTAATATTTTTGTTCCAAAGAAGGCATTATGTTATAAAAATCGACTTATAAAAGTAAATTTCTTATAATGAAAGGAATTTTTGTTAAAAAAAAGCCATCGTAAAAATTTTAATTTTTTTTATTACGGTATTTTGTTCAGAACAAAGCATTCTGTTAAAAAAATCGTTGTAAAAAAGTAAATTTCTTCTAATAAAAGTTATTTTTGTTCCAAAAAAGCAATTATGTTATAAAAATCGTCGTAAAAAAGTACACTTTTTCTAAAAGCCATTATGTTATAAAAATTTACGTAAAAAGTAAATTTCTTCTAATAAACGGCATTTTTGTTCCTAAAAAGACATCATGTTAAACGACTAATGAAAGGCATTTTGTTCCAAAAAAGCCATTTTGTTATAAAAATTGTTTTAATAAAGTAAATTTCTTCTAATAAAAGGCATTTTTATTCCAAAAAGGCCTTATGTTAAAAAATTAGTCATATAAAAGTAAGATTCTTATAATAAAATGCATTTTTGTTCCAATAAACCAATATTTTATAAAAAGTGTCGTGAAAAAGTAAATTTCTTCTAATAAAAGGTATTTTTGTTCCAAAAATGCCATTATGTTATAAAAATCGTCGTAAAAATTTTAATTTTTTATTAATGCAAATGCATAATGTTAAAAAAAAACATTATGTTAAAAAAAATCGTCGTAAAATAGTAAATTTCTAATACAAGGCATGTGACACTATGGACATTGGGGGGGGGGTAATCCTTGCCAGTGGTCGTTAAAGGGTTGATATCTCCTGATATTGAAAACACCAAGTTTCTAAAAATAATATGGGATTATTTTTTTGGAAAGAAAGCGATAAAATTTTGTTTTGAGGAAAGAGACGTTTTTGTCTGAATTATTATTAAGATAGCGTATATTTTCTCAGTAAGTGCAAAATTCAAACTTAGGAAACCATATGCCCCTTTTGACGAATGGACTTGTCAAAAGAAGTGAAAGAAGAAAATAAGTTGAGGACTTTCTGTTTTGGTTCCCAGAGTCTGGACTTAGGGACAGCACCTATGAAAACCGAAAGTACGAGTTGGGCATATGGCAAATCTCGAGATGATACAAAGGAAGCCTTGTGGCTTGACCGGGAATAATTGATTAATGAGCTTCGATTTGGGAAATCCCTTTACCCAAATACTTTTGCTGAGTGGGCGAAAGTTGACGCCCCTAAAAAGTGGTAGTCACAATAAGCATTAAGAGAGGAGGAAAGCTATCCTCCTGTTATCCTCATTGTAGGTAATGGTAACAGAAAGGGATTTTAGAAGGTTGGAGAAAAGGGGTTGTGCTTAGAATTTTGCTAACTTCGCATTTTTCCAAGTTTGGGATTTTAAGATTTCAAACAAAGGAATGATGGACGCGAATTGATTAGAAACTGACATTAGGGAAGACACTTCTTCCCCCGTCTGACCATACCCTGTATTTGGGCGATTATTACTTAAGCGAGCTGATTTTGGGGTTTGGGTTTGTTATAAAAATCGTCGTAAAAAAGTAAATTTCTTCTAATATTTTTGTTCCAAAGAAGGCATTATGTTATAAAAATCGTCGTAAAAAAGTAAATTTCTTCTAATATTTTTGTTCCAAAGAAGGCATTATATTAAAAAAAAACGCCGTAAAAAAGTAAATTTCTTTTAATATTTTTCTTCCAAAGAAGGCATTATGTTATAAAAATCGTCATATAAAAGTAAATTTCTTATAATGAAAGGAATTTTGTTTTAAAAATCATTGTAAAAATTTTAATTTTTTTTACTACGGTATTTTGTTCAGAAAAAGGTATTCTGTTAAAAAAATCGTTGTAAAAAAGTAAATTTCTTCTAATAAAAGTTATTTTTATTTTATTTCGAAAAAAGCATTATGTTCTAAAAAAAATTGCGAAAACGTAATTTTTTTCTAATAAAAAGCATTTTGCACCCAAAAAGCCATTATGTTATAAAAATCGTCGTAAAAAGTAAATATTTCTAATAAAAGGCATTTTTGTTCCAAAAAACCAATATTTTATAAAAAGTGTCGTGGAAAAGTAAATTTCTTCTAATAAAAGGCATTTTTGTTCCAAAAAAGCCATTATATTATAAAAATCTTCGTAAAAATTTAAATTTTTTTCTGAATGCATTTTGTTCCAAAAAAGCCATTATGTTAAAAAAAATCGTCGTAAAAAAGTAAATTTCTAATAAAAGGCATTTTTGTTAAAAAAAACATTATGTTATAAAGATCGTCGTAAAAAAAAAGTAAATTTCTTCTAATGAAAGACATTTTTGTTCCAAAAAAGCCATTATTTAGAAAATTTTACAAATGATAATAAAATCATTATGCAAATTTTCTCGAAAAAGGATATTAAAAGAAAGTCGTTATGTTTATCTTTCTTCGTCACGTTGAAAAGTTAAAAACTACAATTGAAAAAATACAATTGGAGACAAAGTTGAATTTAAAAGAATTTATTAAATAAACAAATAACTGTGTTCTTGCATAATGAGTCCCTGCTTGAATTTAACAATGGCACAAAGCCAGATACAAGGAAAATATACCTAGTATGCAAATTTTACAAAAAATACATTAAATAACTTACTTGCAATCGGCAAATAATAAATTAAAACAATTTCTTTCTTTTCTTTTCTTGTCTTGAGACAAATCTTACATAGAGCTGTTGCTGTTGTTGTTGTTGACAGTTTAAGGGTTACGGAGCAGACACGTCAAATGTTGTTTATTTTATTTTGATCCCTGTTTTACAATAAAATAAATTTTGACAAATTGCCGAGGCAAAACAAAGTGTCTAATACATAAGACACAAATTTATTGATCTTTGGAGATATAACTATGTATATCTCCTTTTACTTTTTACTTTAAATAGGCTTCAAACGCCTGAACAATAAAAATGTTTTCTTAACAATTAAGAAAATAAAACGGTCTCAAACCGAATTTTACATCAATTAAATTAATTTTACTCACTCTGTGAGTAATATGCCCAATTTGAATTCTCAAATAAAGCAAAAATACATACAGGAAGACTATGTCAAAATACGCAATATTTAGACAATCTTCGTCTGTCCTGTAATATAAAATCTACCGTTGACTCTTAATCAACGTATACATATAAAATTTACTGCTAAGTAGATTTAAATTAATTTCACTAAATGAGTGAAAGACATTAAATAAATGTCACATAAATCTAATAATACCAGGATAACTATGACAAAAACAATAATTTTGTCAATCTTCGTTATGCCTGGATTTTTAACATTTTTACGTTGAAATCAACGGAGACAGAATAATACGGACACGGCCCTTCAAAAAATAAAGTTCTGTCTGGCGATTAACGCGCTGTTAATCGATAAAAAGGGATCAGTGACGCGTCTCAATACCCAATAAACCAATCACATTTTAATACATAAAATTTCAATAATTTTTGAGAGCGTTTGCCGGGAAAATTTTTATTTTTACAAAGTAAGTGCAAATGTTCTCACCGGCATTGAACGCTATTTACAGCTGTCAAAATATAAATTTTGGAAGAGCGTTTGCCGGGAAAGATTTGATTTTTACAAAAATAAGGGTAAAAGTCGACACCTGCATAGAACGCTATTTACAACTTTCAAAATATAAATTTTTAGGAGCGTTTGCCGGGAAAGATTTGATTTTTACAAAAATAAATGTAGAAAGGCCATTATGTTAAAAAAGTAAATTCCTTCTAATAAAAAGCATTTTTGTTCCAAAAAAGCCATTATATTATAAAAATTGTCGCAAAAAAGTATTTTTTCTAATAAAAAGCATTTTTCTTCCACAAAATCCATTTTGAAAATCATTGTGAAAATGTAAATTTCTTCAATAAAAGGCATTTTTATTATAAAAAAAAAGCCATCATGTTATAAAAATCGTCGTAAAAAAGTAACTTTTTTCTAATAAAAGGCATTTTTTTAAATAAGCCATTATATTCTAAAATGATGTCCCCAAAATGGAAATTTCTTTTAATGAAAGTCGTTTTTGTTCAAGAAAGACATTATGTTATAAAAATCACCGTAAAAACGTAAATTTCTTCTAGTAAAAGGCATTTTTGTTCAAGAAAGCCATTATGTTAAAAAATCGCCGTAAAAACGTAAATTTCTTCTAATAAAAGGCATTTTTGTTCTAAAATAGGCATTATTCTATTATTATAAATCGTCGTAAAAAATATTTTTTCTAATAAAAGACATTTTTGTTTTATAAAAAGCCATTATATTCTAAAAAGATGTACTAATAAAGTAAGTTTCTTCTAATAAAAGTAATTTTTCCTCTAAAAAAAAGGCATTATTATATATAAGTATTTTTTTCTAATAAAAGGCATTTTTGTTAGAAAAAAAGCCATTATATTTGTTGTAGGTGACTCACCTATGACACGAATATGGACTTACCCAAAGGGTATATATTTAACAGAGTAAAGCTACTCAAACGAACAGTCCCACCCACTCATCCTTCGGGACGGGTGTCTGGTGAACTGCTAAATTAATAGCGTCGATCCCAGATGCTTGCCTCATTGCACTTAGAGGCTAAGCTCGGATCGACGCAATTTTTCTCCTACCACCTCATGAGTCTCGGCTTGTGGTGGTGCCCACATAAAACGGCCTTGTGCCATATCGTTTACATGTGGGGTACATGTAAATACCAGCAGTCCCACCCACACCTGTCCTTCGGGACGGGTGTCTGGTGAACTGCTAAATTAATAGCGTCGATCCCAGATGCTTGCCTCATTGCACTTAGAGGCTAAGCTCGGATCGACGCAATTTTTCTCCTACCACCCCATGAGTCTCGGCTTGTGGGTGGTGCCCACATAAAACCGCCTTGTGCCATATCGTGTACATGTGGGGTACATGTAAATACAAACAGTCCCACCCACATCTGTCCTTCGGGACGGGTGTCTGGTGAACTGCTAAATTAATAGCGTCGATCCCAGATGCTTGCCTCATTGCACTTAGAGGCTAAGCTCGGATCGACGCAATTTTTCTCCTACCACCCCATGAGTCTCGGCTTGTGGGTGGTGCCCACATAAAACGGCCTTGTGCCATATCGTGTACACGTGGGGTACATGTAAATACCAGCAGTCCCACCCACTCGTGTTTCGGGACGGGTGTCTGGTGAACTGCTAAATTAATAGCGTCGATCCCAGATGCTTGCCTCATTGCACTTAGAGGCTAAGCTCGGATCGACGCAATTTTTCTCCTACCACCCCATGAGTCTCGGCTTGTGGGTGGTGCCCACATAAAACGGCCTTGTGCCATATCGTGTACACGTGGGGTACATGTAAATACCAGCAGTCCCACCCACTCGTGTTTCGGGACGGGTGTCTGGTGAACTGCTAAATTAATAGCGTCGATCCCAGATGCTTGCCTCATTGCACTTAGAGGCTAAGCTCGGATCGACGCAATTTTTCTCCTACCACCCCATGAGTCTCGGCTTGTGGGTGGTGCCCACATAAAACGGCCTTGTGCCATATCGTGTACACGTGGGGTACATGTAAATACCAGCAGTCCCACCCACTCGTGTTTCGGGACGGGTGTCTGGTGAACTGCTAAATTAATAGCGTCGATCCCAGATGCTTGCCTCATTGCACTTAGAGGCTAAGCTCGGATCGACGCAATTTTTCTCCTACCACCCCATGAGTCTCGGCTTGTGGGTGGTGCCCACATAAAACGGCCTTGTGCCATATCGTGTACACGTGGGTACATGTAAATACCAGCAGTCCCACCCACCGTCCTTCGGGACGGGTGTCTGGTGAACTGCTAAATTAATAGCGTCGATCCCAGATGCTTGCCTCATTGCACTTAGAGGCTGAGCTCGGATCGACGCAATTTTTCTACCTACCACCCCATGAGTCTCGGCTTGTGGGTGGTGCCCACATAAAATGGCCTTGTGCCATATCGTGTGAAAGTGGGACACATGTAAATAGGAGTAGTCCCAGCTACTACAGATGCCACCCACCCGTCCTTCGGGACGGGGGTCCAGTGAGCCTCGGCCTCTGGACCGGTGGGATGCTAAATTAATAGCTTCGATCCCAGAGGGCCGTCCCTCCAGGCAATACCTACCTCATTGCACTTAAAGGGGCAGGGTTGGGTTTATTGCCCAGCGCCTGAGGCGCACCCCTTGAGGGGGAATGCCGAAGGTATCGACCTACCATCCGAATTGTGGGTGGTCCCCACATAAAACGGCCTTGTGCCATATCGTGTGAAAGTGAGACACATGTAAAAACCTGTAGTACCAGATACTGTTCTTAGTGTAAGCTAAAACAAGGAAACCCTTCCATTGTACGTTGATATATATTGCTGAATACTGTCTGTTCCCTACATTTTATATCCGTGTGGAGTTATTATTCATTGACCCTTAAACAGGTCATAACAGTGGCGACGAGGAAAAAGGATTTTAACGGAACTCTAAGCAGTAGCGTCTAAAGATTTATAATGACCTACGCAATACTACAGTCACGGTACAAAACTGAAAAAACTTCAGCAAAAACGATACAGAGTCTCAAAAAGACCTTATCTGACTTAGGGATTTGAGCCAGAACCGAAAAAAAAAATTCTAAAAAGTGTACAAAGAGACACTGCCATTTGAAACCACCGCGTTAGGATTACGAACCTCGTATCCATTTTTAAAGAAACAATTTTTCTTTTCGTCAGAAAGACAAACTTTTTGTTCGACACGCGTGGATTTTTTTTTTTGCAAGAAAGTGAAATCTTAATTTTTGATTTTCATTTATTGTAAAAGAACAAGCTTTTTTTTTACTCAGAACTCGTAATTTCTTAATTTGTTTTTATTGCGAAAAGGGGAAAAGCGTTTGATTCGGTTGAATACTTTTGTCGGTTACAAACATGGATATCCAGGCTCAAGTTTTGGAGATGTTGAAACAACAACAGCAACAATTGCAACAACAACAACAACAATAACAACGACAGCAACAATTTCAACAGCACCAACTAAAATTAGAGGAGAGATTTCAACAACAACAGCAACAATTTCAACAGCAATTGGCGGAAATACAAATTCAGTCTGACAAAAAAATGGATTTATTCGCCCAAATCGTAAATAAAAATTTGCAAAGTCTTGATGATGATGACACATTCACCCAAAGTGCAGTCTGGTCGGCAGTTGATACATTTAAATACCGACCAAATGAGGATATAAGCTTCGAAGCCAATTTTAGGCGTTATGAGGATATATACATAAATGACTGCAAAAACTGGTCAGACTCTAAAAAAGTCAGACTTTTAACAAGAAAGTTGGATACCGCCGAAAATACTAGGTTCGTGAATTATATTCTACCTAGAAAAAGTAACGAACTAACGTTTCAAGAGGCTGTTAAGCTTCTAACTGAACTGTTTTCCCAAAAAACATCTCTCTTTCATAAACGATGGAAATGTCTAAATTTAGTCAGGGGGGAAAATGAGGAATTCACAGTTTTTGCGGCGAAAGTCAACAAAAGTTGCGATGACTTCAAGTTGGCGGAACTTTCAGCAGACAACTTCAAATGCCTTGTTTTCTTTTGGTATTTTTTTTTTTCAGGGATTAATTTCACCAAAGGATGCAGAGGTCAGAAGGAGAGTTTTAAACAAACTCGAAAGTGAGCCGAATTTGACCTACGACTTTTGGCAGAGGACTGCCAGAGGTACGTTACCATAAAAAAAAGACTCAAAAGATATAGAAGAGTCGCGGATCTCGCATGTCCGAAAAGTACACTACATGAAGAAGAAATTCAGTTCACCCTCAGATGTAGTAAACCAGAAAGAACTCAGAGCTCTCCCAAGAAACAAAACAAGTTGCCACCTAGCCCCTGTGTGAGATGCGGAGCATTACACTGGTCTACTGACTGCGACTACCAAAAGCGGAAGTGTTTCAATTGTAACCAAACGAGGCACAAGTCTTCCCACTGTTGAAAGAAAGCCGGTAGCAGTTATGTAAAAACGACCAAATGGGACAAGCAAGACGAAGACAACCACAGAAAATATGTCCCATTTACTTGGAAGAAAAAAAATCTGCAATTGGATTCTGGTAGTGACTTGACAATAATTAATCTTCAAACGTGGAGAAAGCCTGAGAGACCTACGATGCTGAAAACTACCAAAATAGCGAGATCAGTGACTGGTGAAAAAATACAATTTGAGGGGGAAATTATTGTGAACGTCACCCAAAATAACTAGACAAAAAAAAATGAATATATTTGTATTAAAAAATACAAATAATCTTTTTGGTAGCGACGCAATACAGGATTTTGAGCTTTGGGATTCGCCAATGAATACTGTCTCGGTCTGTAATTTATGATTCTGCGTTAAGAGTTACGTCCCTTAGACCAACTGTGTGTTTTTTCCTAAACGGGATTATTCTTGCATTTTCACCGCCCTTTTCCGGCTACCATTATTCAGCGGTAAATTCAAGGCTTCAATTCCTTTTCTGTGTTCTTCCTTAAAGAGAACAGGTGCGTCACTTGACTCTCAGTAACCTTCTTATTAAATTTTGTAATAGACTTTTACCTTGTGTATCTGACTATATTATTTGACGTTTCGCTGAACCTTGTACACTAAGAAAGATTTTGTAATGTTCACTCCCTTGTCGCTCGATTGACTTTCTCTCATAGACTCTGCCCCTCGTTTGTAACTTTCTTAACTTCTAAGCCTGTTTGGTGGTGTTATTGTACGTCATTATTATTTCACTGTCTTTATCTACGAACTGCCTCCGAGTTGTTCTATTAACACCCATTCACTGCTTTCTTCAGACATTGTTGTTATAAACCTGTTTTCTTTCCTATTTCAGTTTTTTACACTTTCTGGTGAGAGAAATAAAGAGATTACCTTATCTACGGTGTTTGTTATTCTATGCCAGAGGGAGTTAGACTACGTGAGACGAAAAGTCGTTCATACACTTTGGAAAAGATATAAGCGGCGAAGTAGGAGTCGCGATAAATACTTTTTGCAAAAAAAGTTCAAAATGCCACGTAAAAACGTAAATTTCTTCTAATAAGAGGCATTTTTGTTCAAAAAAGTTATTATGTTATAAAAATCGCCCTAAAACCGTAAATTTCTTCTAATAAAATGCAATTTTCTTCTATAATAGGCATTATTCTATATAAATCGCCGTAAAAAAGTAAATTTCTTTAATAAAGGGCATTTTTGTTCTAAAAAAAGGCATTATGAAATATAAATCGTCGAAATAAAGTAAATTTCTTCTAATAAATGGCATTTTTGTTTTAAAAAAGCCATTACATTCTAAAATAATATCCTATAAGAGTAAATTTCTTTTAATAAAAGGCATTTTTGTTCAAGAAAGTCATTGTTATAAAAATCACCGTAAAAAAGTAGATTTCTTCTAATAAAAGGCATTTTTGTTCTAAAAAAAAGGCATTATAATATATAAATCGTCGTAAAAAAGTAATTTTTTC
The DNA here is from genome assembly GCA_023376005.1 of Doryteuthis pealeii. NCBI lineage: Eukaryota > Metazoa > Mollusca > Cephalopoda > Myopsida > Loliginidae > Doryteuthis > Doryteuthis pealeii. The sequence goes on from JALAJA010001168.1 coordinate 11,743, forward strand.
TAATAAAAGGCATTTTTGTTTGTAAAAAAGCCATTATATTTTATTTGGGCATTTTTTGTAGAAAAAAAAATTATATTCTAAAATAATGTCCTAGAAAGTAAATTTCTTTTAATAAAAGTCATTTTTGTTCAAGAAAGCCATCATGTTATAAAAATCGCCGTAAAAACGTAGATATCTTCTAATAAAAGGCATTTTTGTTCAAGAAAGCTATTATGCTATAAAAAAAATCGACGTAAATTTCTTCTAAAAGAAGGCATTTTTGTTTTTAAAAAAAGTCATTATGTTATAAAAATCGCCCTAAAAAGTAAATTTCTTCTTCAACAAATATCACACACAAGAATAAATCTAGTCAGGATAATAGCTGAACACATGGTGGATAATGACATATTCGAAGAAAGCGTATTAGACCAGCTACCAACAGTATTAAACACAGAACTAATACAAGCTCTCGAAGAGTTAGAAAAATTTAAAATAATGGCCAAAATGGAACTGGAGAAAGCAAGAGAAAAGAGGGACCGCAGACTTAAGGAATTGGAAGAACAGGATAGATGCATTGCCGAGAGGAACAGGCAGATACCCAACTTAATTAAATCAAGGAAAATTAGAACGACTGAAATAATTAATGAACCTATAACCAAAGAAGCATCGACGTCAGAAAAATCCGATACGGAGGGAAATAACGCCCAAACAAGGAACGAAGAAGAAAGAGAACCCAAAATGAGCGAAGCGATTAACGAATATCCAATTGAAGAAATGTCTATGTCAGAAACGTCAAACACAGAGGAAAAGCATATCCGAACGAAGGCAAAAAGAAAAGAACCCCAACAAGAACAGCAGCAAAACTGGGGTAATACTTTTTTGGTACGGTCAACTGCCTGACGCTCGAGTCCAGCCAATTAGCCCCGCCCACAGATTTTTATGAAAACAAAAAATTCAAACGCCCACAAATCTTGATAAAAACAAAAGTACGACCAGGACGAAAATCTTATTTTACTTTTAAAATGTAATATTTTTTTAGCTTAAAAAATTGAAAGTTTTAATTAAAACAAGTTTGAATCGTGTAAATTTAGGGTTCTACAAACATTTTTTCTTCACTAAGCACGGTTTATATCAATATCTATACTTACCTGTATAACTAATGCAATCTACTCTCGAGCTACTTAAAACCATCCGAGCAAAATTATTATTTTTTTTTTTTTTTAATTCTCCAAAATTAACTCCCTTCACCTCCACGACCTCTTATCCAAGAAGACATATAATCACTTTTTTACTCGGATCTGTAGTGAGAGGTTTGAAATTTCTTACTACTTGATTACTGCTAAAAAATTTTAACCATACCGAGAGAAGTGAGAAATAATATTAAGGAAAGAAATTGGTGAGTCAGTTTTTGGGCCTTTTTCTCCTTTTATTCAGTTAATAAACTGAAGTCGTTTTTCTTTTGGATTTTGAATTTCTTAAAAAAAAAAAAAAAAAAAAAGTGTTATATAAATAATGGAGAAAGTTACATAAGCAAAGCTACAGCTTTTTTCAGATGTTTCTGTGGATCAGAATGCCGGAGAATTTGACGTCCATTCTCCTCTGAGAGAAAATGAACTGGATTGTTACTACAATCACGAAAGTTCAAATAAGACTTTTCTGACGAAGTTCCAGCTTCCGTCGCCATTGGAAAAGCAGAAAATAAAAAAAGCCCCATTCGAATCAGTTTCGGAAAAACAGGGAGGCGACCCTAAAAACGCTTACCCTTCCAGGTTCCTGCTTGATGTAGAAGGATGTAACAATTTAAACAGCTTGATAGATAATAGAATTAAACTTATGTTTAATTTACACGAGAGCCACGTGAGAGAAGCTCGTATGAAAGAGCCATTGGCGGGAAAGTCCGACGCCATTGATGGTCCTGCACCGCCCAGGTATAATAATGATTTCTCTGATTCGGAGGGGGAGGCTGAGATTTTCAGTCATTGCTCTGAAGCTGATAGCGAGCAGATTTTGGAAAGCGAGATTAAAACTCGTAATGTGGAGTGGAATGCCTTTATTTCGAAGGTCGCTTCGAAACTAGATATTCCTTGTGTTGAGAGGAACAAAGACTCTGATTTCAAATCATATATAGCGGATCACCTGTTGGCTCCGAGAGTTAAGGAGGCTATTAGTCTGCCATTAGATGGGTCCGTTATTAGAGCACTGGAAGAGGTCGATTCTGAATATCAGACTAGGGAAAAATAAAATGTTTTCGATCCTCAGAGGATCAGAAATATATGGTGGTTAATGACCACTTTACCCAGTTCTGCCTATCCCCCCCGTCTTGACGAGAACATCGAAGAGGGTATTATGGCGCCTTCTAGCGGAAAAGACTTTATTCGCGGCGCTCAGTATAGATTTTCTAGCAAATCTGCGGATTCTGCTAATTTGTGCCTTAAGAAGCTGGATTCGAGTGCTCGACTTTTGCTTAGGCAAATATCGTATGGCTCATTAATTACTTCTTATACTGACGCGTCAGGCCCTATCCCAATTATTTCTATCTATGGCCGATGTCACGTCCAGAATTATTTTGGGTTCTGTGTCATCAAGGCGCAGTCTTTATTTAAGGGACATGGCTTTTAAGAATAAAGCCACAGAAAAATAAACTTTCACGCCTACCTACTGTAGGTCCCAAACTGTTTTCTGGAAGGTTTTTCGAGGTTTTGCATAGCAGTGCAGAGAACCTTAGAAATGCTAGGGAGACACAGCACGTCCGGAAGAATTTTTTGGGAGCGAAGCGGAAGTTGGAGAGCCCTAAGAAAACGAATTACGCTAACTCTTCGGGGTTTGGGCAGAAAAGGCTGAAGCAGGAAGGCTCCAACTTTAAACAGGGGAGAGGACAAAGTGCTTCGACCTGGACAAAGGAGCAGTCGGGGTTTCAGAAATCCAGGTTTCAGAAGTCGTTGGGGTTTCGTCCCCAACGACAATAAGCTGTGTATTTCCTCAATCCGAGCCGGTCGGGGGACGACTAGCAGGATTTTTACAGGGTTGGAAGAAGATTACTTCCGACCGCAGGATTTTGAACATAGTCCGGGAAGGGCTAAAACTTCAGTTTGCTTCAGCACCGAGGCGAAGCGGTGTAAAAAAAAAGACCGCATTCAGTTCGTCTTACCAGAGAGACGTTATTTCAGAAGAAATAAGAGACTTGTTAGGAAAACAAGCAATAGAGTTAGTCCTCAGAACCCAGGAGGGTCAGGGGTGTTACAGCACCTTCTTTTTAGTTCCAAAGAAGGACGAAGGGTTCCGTCCCATTCTAAATTTGAGAGGGATAAATTCCCATCTGGTGGTTCCCCATTTCAAGATGGAAACTTTCAGGACTATTCGTCGGGCCTTGAGGAAAGGCGATTGGATAATAACGGTGGACCTAAAGGATGCTTACTTCCATGTTCCCATTTTCCCAGGCCACCGGCAGTTTCTGCGGTTTCATTTTCAGGGGAGGCACTACCAATTCAAAGCTATGCCCTTTGGTCTTGCAATAGCTCCCAGAGTGTTCACAAAAATGATGTCAGCACTGGGGGGATTTCTCAGGTCCCGTCAAATACATATTTTCATGTACCTGGACGACTGGTTAATCAGAAATCAGGATCAACACATTCTCAATCGTCAAGTAAAATTAATGCGGGACCTTCTCCGAGATTTGGGATTGTTCCTAAACTACCAAAAATCTCAACTGATTAATCTCAAAAGGCAAATTATCTAGGGGCTCTCTTCAATTTGAAAGAAGGAATAATTTATCCTTCAGAGGAGAGATTCCGGAATCTGGTACTACAAATAAATTGTATCTTGGAGGCAAGGTTCTGCCAAGCTCACAGGTTTCTCAGATTTCTAGGTCTTATGGCGGCTTGTATAGATCTGATCCACTGGGCCCGGTTGCACATGAGGCCTATCCAGTTCTACCTTCGGTCATGGTGGGTCCCTCGGTCGGACAATATCAAGAAGATGATCCCCATAAACAGTTTCTTAGCAAGTCACCTTGTATGGTGGACAAGGAGGGAGAATTTTTTCAAAGGGGTACAGCTTCATCATGCAGAGCTTCTAGTTCTTTGGACAGATGCCTCAGAAAGGGGCTGGGGAGCTCACTTGAACTTTCATCAGGTGGCAGGAGTTTGGGACGATCTCCAAGTAAAGAACCACATCAATTGGCTGGAGCTGAAAGCAGTCCAGCTAGCTCTTGTTCAACTGCTACCTCATGTCAGTGGGAAGAGAGTTCTGTTAAGGTGCGACAATTCCACAGTTGTAGCTTACATCAACAAAGAAGGGGGTACGAGATCCCTTCATCTTTGTCTGTTGGCGTGGAAGGTGTTCCATTGGGCAGCAGAGCACAACATTTCCCTTTATGCAGCTCACATTCAAGGAAAGAAGAATGTTTTGGCGGACCGTCTATCGAGGGGCCAAGTGGGAGCTCGGTTGACGGAATGGAGCCTGGAACGGAGGATAGTGGACTTGATTTTTCTGAGGTTCGGGCATCCGAACATAGACCTTTTCGCTACTCCGGAAAACAGAAAGTTGGGAGTGTTTTGCTCCCCTTATCCGGTCGATGTTGCATATGCCTCAGATGCTCTGAGCATAGATTGGACAGGGATGTATGCCTACGCATTTCCTCCCCCAATATTTATCCATCGGGTCCTTCAGAAGGTGTCAAAGGAAGGATGCATTCTTCTTCTGGTAGCCCCACAAGCTCCACGGCAGTCGTGGTATCCAGTCCTTTTGGACCTGCTGATAGACTTCCCAAGAGAGTTACCAATAACACCAAAGATGCTCTGAGGCGGGGCCAGATAGTACATTCAGATCCAGAAAGTTTGAAGCTAGTTGTGTGGAAAATATCCAGCTTACCCCATCTAAGGAATCTCTTTCTGGAAAGGCTCAGAATTACATCAAAAATAGCAAAAGGCCTTCCACAAGGAGAATGTACGAGGCTCGACAACAAATATATTGTAGCTGGTGTCTTGAACGAGATATCGACCCATATTCTGCCTCTATAAAGGATGTGGCGGATTTTCTGGTTCATTTACATGAAGTCAGAGGTTGCAGAGCTTCAACTATATAGAACAGCGTTAGCAGCTATTCACAACGGTTGGGAGAAGAGTTCTATAAATTCAGAGAGTCTGCTATCAAATTTGGTTAAAGGAATTTTTAATTCAAATCCTTCAGTAAGACCACTTCTCCCTAACTGGGACTTACCTTTTGTTCTAAAGGCTCTCACTAAGCATCCCTTTGAACCCTTAGATTCCGCAGAGTTAAAGTTTTTATCTTGGAAGACAGTTTTCCTAGTTGCCTTAGCTTCGGCTGCTAGAGTAGGTGAACTAAATGCCTTATCTATCAAGGAGTCGGACCTTAGGTTTGAAGCTGCGGGTATACGTCTTTTACCCAATTTGATTTTTTTAGCCAAGACTCAACGGTTGAGGAAAGCCTGGTCACCTTGGTTTATTCCAGATTTCAAAGGATTTACAGATGACGCGGAGGACACCCTTCTGTGTCCTTGTCGTTGTTTAAAAATGTATTTGAAAAGAACAGAAATGTTGCGGCAGGATAATGAGGCACTCTTCCTTACCTATAAGAAGAGCCAAAATAGGCCAGCAGCTAATAGTATAATTTCCAGGTGTCTTGTTTCCACCATTAGATATATCTATGAGGCAGCTGGTCAGCCACATTCTGAGGACATTAGGGCCCATGATACTAGAAGATTGGCTTCATCGTGGGCCTTGTTTAACGGAGCTTCACTGAGAGACATCCTACAGGCAGCTCATTGGTCTTCAGAGAACACCTTTGCATCCTTTTATTTAAGGTATGTTGCTGGGAGTGAAGGAAACTTTGCAAAATCTTCCATATTAGAGACAGCCGGTTTGGTGAAGAATAAGTGAGTATGTTCCTTTACTTTATTTTTCCCACCTCCTGGAATTCTGCTACAAATTCTGTTTCTTGCATTAGTTATACAGGTAAGTATAGATATTGATATAAACTGAGGGTTTTTAAAGTAAAACCCTTGTTTATTAGATATCTATACTTACCTGTATATGCCCTCCCTCCTCCCCTCTAAAGTTCCTGGTTGAGAAAGGTGCTAAAGAGGTCCTCGTAAAAAAAGTGATTATATGTCTTCTTGGATGAGAGGTCGTGGAGGTGAAGGGGTTAATTTTGGAGAATTTAAAAAATAAATAAATAAATAAATAATTTTGCTCGGATGGTTTTAAGTAGCTCGAGAGTAGATTACATTAGTTATACAGGTAAGTATAGATATCTCATAAACAGGGGTTTTACTTTAAAAACCCTAAAATCTTTACATTCCTTTTTATTTATTTATTTATTTATTTTTAGAAATCAAACAATCATTTCATGTTTCCCCATCACTCGATAAATTTTAAGAACATCTTTGAGTTAAAACTTTATTAAAAAAAAAACAAAAAATAAATAAATTACGGAAATTCTGAAATTTATGAATTGAAAATAATTTTTGAAGTAAAAATGGTACATAACTTGGAATTGTTTTGTTTTTGTGTTTTAATATTAAACGTAAATAGCAGCAGGTGCCAGCCTCGTAACGTTTTGATTTGCTTTGGGGAGGGGGGACTTGTTTTTCATTTAAATCCTTAAATAATTTTGTTTAACTTTGTAAAACTTTAAAATTTTATGTAATTCGATGTTTTCTGGTTTTAAATTAGTAATAAAAAATTCTTCAATTTTTTTCAGAAAAAAAAAAAATTAAAGCCATTTTTATGAAAATATTTTTTTAAAACCTTACGATAAATGAAAATGAATAAAGAATTCAAATGAAAAACTAAAATATTTATACACGCCCACAAATCTTAATGAAAAGAAAGATCGTACTTTTCAAAAGTACGGCCATATTTTACTTTTAAAACGTAATATTTTTTAGCTTAAAAAATTGAAAATTTTAAATAAAACAACTTTGAATCATGTAAATTTATGGTTCTACAAACATTTTTTCTTTAGTTATTTGAATATGCTGATGCACGAATCCTTACATTCAAGAAGATCTTTGAGTTAAAACTTTATTAACAAAACAAAACAAAAAATAAATAAATTACGGAAATTTATGAATTGAAAATAATTTTTGAAGTAAAAATGGTACATAACTTGGAATTGTTTTGTTTTTGTGTTGTTTTTGATTTTTAAATATTAAACGTAAATACCAAATTTTTAAAAAATAATTTCGTTTAACTTTGTAAAACTTTAAAATTTGGTAAAAAAGAACAAGTTCCTCGTATATATTCCGACACAATAAAATAATCTGAACCCTCATTTTATGTCCGTGTTTTTGCAATAAATGTTTTTTTTTTTTGCACCCGTTATTTTACAATAATATTTTCTTTCTTTATTCTAATATTCACTTCAATATGTATATTCTAAAAGTTTCTGTTTTGTGAGAATGGTTAGTTTTAAAGTGGGGGCTCGTTTTACAATTTAGGCATAAATTGGATCCTCCTTTTCTATGACCGTAATTTTGTGTTTTCGTCGACGATGATTAAAATGGTAATTTATGAGGAAGTTCGTCCCGGTCCCCTGCCTCCGAAATTGCTGCCCGGTGAACTATCAAATAGCAACCCCAACTAGTACCGCTACAGTGGTGTTACTTGAAAGAAAACAACCAACTCAAATAACAACCCCAACTATCGTATCGGCGCCTATTTGAGGGGTGTGTGTGTTATAACCTGATAAATAAAGGATTCATTTCGGACATGCGCACTCATACATAGACTGACGGGCGCCAATCTTTGAAATAAAAATTCAGTTCTTATCCTGTTACCAGAGTGTGTTGACTTGTTTTTATTCTCGCTTTAAAGTACTCAAAGTTACCCTTTTTATAAACTGGGATATAAAAAGTTAAACTTTAATATTGGCGACGAGTGACGAGGAAGAAACAGAATATAAAAAGAAAAAAAAAAAAGAAGACGAATACACGATGCGTGCAAGAAGAAAAGATACGACACGTGGTGAAAAAAAAAAAAAAAAAAGACAGGAACGGAACCAAAAGATAAGTGATATTTTTCCTTTTATGTGTATTATTGCATTATTTCTGTAGTCACTATTGTCTATACTTACATATCTATTAGTGCTGTTAATAAATATTACTCTGTGTCAGTGAAAAGTCCCCGTATTTTAAACGAAAAAAGAATTATCATGGCTAACACAGGAATAAGCTTACGTCTCGAACCATTTAACACAGACTCAGACAGGACCAATTTAAGTGAAAAATGGAAATCCTGGCTTGAAGTATTTGAAGACGAACTTTATTTGCAACGAGTCACAGACGATAATGATAAAATTATTTGCCTAAAAAGATACGCTGGAAAAGAAATAAAACTAATAATGAAGTACTTGCCGAACACAGAGCAAAATGGAAAAGAATCTTACGAGGAGGTTAAAAAGAAATTAAACCACCATTTCATTCCAAAACAAAATAAACAACACGCTAGGTTTTTATTCAATAGAATGAGACAGGAACACGAGGAATCAATTTCACAATACGCCATGAGGCTAAGAGAACAAGCTGAAGCTTGCGACTTCGAGGATAATAGAGAAGACAGAATTCTGGAACACCTTATTCAAACAATTGACGATAGTGAAATGATAACTAGAGCAATACAAAAACAGTTGAATTTAAATAAATTCCTAGAAGAAGCGAGTCAACGTAACGACCTTAAGCGAGAAGTGAAAGAGATTACAAAAACTCATTTAAAAACTATAGACAACGAGAACTGGACCGATAGAGTCAATGCTATAGGAAGAAAACGACCAACATGGCGGACAGAGCTGAAAAAAACAAATAAAATGCCGATACTGTGGGGGCCAACATAGATTTGATAAAAGACAGAATTGTCCGGCATACGGACAAGTTTGTTACAACTGTGGGAAAATGAATCATTACGGCGGCTGCTGTACCCGACAACAGAATGCAGTGAACCAAAACGACAGACAACCCTACAGAAAACAAGATAATATTCCTAGAAATATACGGAGGGTTGAAAAGGAGGCAGATACAAGCTCTGAAGATGAAGAATTCATCAGAAAAATGAAAATGAAAATTCATAAAATAAAAACTGTAAAACAAAAACATAATAACATCATAGAAATAAGTATAGGAGAAATAGACACATACTGTGAGCCTGATAGTGGAGCATCCGCGAACATTATGGATGAATATCAATTTAAGGCACTAAAAAGAAGAACAAGCGTGGGTGAACAACTATGACCGGGTAAAGACTATTCAGGGAGAATTATCAGTGAAAGGAGAATTCGAAACGATAATTCGTAATAAAAACAGAGGAACTAAGACGAAATTCATCGTCATAAGAGGACACATAGATAACCTCCCCTTGATAGGCAGAGATACCCTAATAGAATTAGGTATGATGGTACTGGAGCCGAATGGGAACCTAAAAGAAACCAATGAGCTTCGGATTAAACGTATAAATGGAACAAACGAACCAAAGCAATTAATTGAAGAATATAAAGATGTATTCCAAGGAATGGGAAATATTAAAGAACCTAAGACTGGAAAAGTAATCGAAGTAGGATTCGAAATGGAAGCTGGAATACAACCTATAGCCCAAAAACCCAGGCACGTACCATACCACTTAGAAACCCCACTAAAAAAATGGATTGAACAAGGAAAAGCGGATGGCATTTTTGAAAAAGTACCCAGAAACGAAGCTATCACGTGGTGTTCACCATTAGTTGTGCAACCTAAACCAAGGTATGCGATGAGAGACCGCAACAAACTGGAACCGAACATGATACGAGCTAGCATAGACATGCGGATACCAAATAAATACATAAAAAGAAGTAGATATGTCCAAGCACCTATCATTGAAGACTTTACATATCACCTAAGGGGGTGCAAAATGTTCAGTAAAATGGACTTAAAAGCAGGGTACCACCAACTCTCAATAAACGAGGAAACTCGAAAATTAGCTACATTTAGTACAGACCAAAACGGTTGATATTCGGGGCCAAATCATCACAAGAAGTATTTGACCAAGTAATGTTCCAAATATTTGGAGACATACCTCTATGCATGAACCAAAGGGATGACATAATCCTCGGAGGAAAAGATAGAGAAGAACACAACAAAACCCTAAGGAAAGTACTCCAAAGAGCCAAGGACTACGGAATCAAATTCAACCGAGAGAAGAGTGAATTTTGTAAAACACAAATCACGTTCTTCGGTCATTTATTTACACCAGAAGGGCTAAAACCAGACCCTAGGAAAATTGAAGCTGTACTAAACTGCAAGGAGCCAAAATCCAAAGAAGAAGCTTTCTGGGAATGACAGGCTACCTAGACAACTTTATAAGGAACTACATAACACTTAGTGCACTACTGACGAACTTAACAAGGAATAAAACAAAATTCAAATGGAACAATGAAGAAAAGGAAGCATTTGAAAAACTGAAATCTGCAATAACCAGCCCTGAAACAATGGCATATTTCGACCCAAACAAACAGACTACACTTAGAACAGAAGCGAGCTTCCATGAATGACTGAGTGCTGCGTTGTTCCAGAAAGGACCACTCGGACAACAACCGATACACTTCATCAGCAGAAGACTATCGGACACAGAAAAGAGATACAGCCAAACAGAAAAAGATGCACTAGCTGTAAAATGGGCAGTAACGAGACTCAGAAATTATCTGATAGGAGCACCTAAATTCGTTATAATAACAGCCCACAAACCCCTAATCCCAATGTTTAATAAAGCCCAACACAGATTCCCACCACGCATAGAAAAATGGATTATGGAAATAACGGACTTCGACTTTGAACTTAAGTACGAACCAGGAAGAAATGAACTGAATTCATTAGACTATATATCAAGACACCCTATATCAGAACACTGTGGAGACAACACGGAAAAAATAATAAACCACATTTCACACAAAGAGTAATGTAGACAATTATAGTGATTACGATGAAATATGCACTAACTACACACCAACACCAGAAGCAACCACAATAACTGAGGGCACACCACAAAAATCAGATGAACCAGGCACAGATGAATATGAAACAGCAATTGCTACAACAGACGAAAATGAAACTACAAACGAAGAAAAAAAGATACACCAAGACATTTAAAAGACTACATATTATAAACATTCATTATGGGGGGAACTCAAATCTCTTGAAGTTGGGAGAAATGTTATAACCTGATAAATAAAGGATTCATTTCCGGACATGCGCACTCATACATAGACTGACGGGCGCCAATCTTTAAAATAAAAATTCAGTTCTTATCCTGTTACCAGAGTGTGTTGACTTGTTTTTATTCTCGCTTTAAAGAACTCAAAGTTACCCTTTTTATAAACTGGGATATAAAAAGTTAAACTTTAATAGGTGGGTGGGCTCTTTTTTGTCTTAATTCTTGTTTATTTAATTTTTCCATTCGAAAGAAAAAAACATTAAACCGTTTTTTGTCGTAATTCTAATTTTTCTTTTTTTTGTCGTAATTCTTATTATCGTAATTTGTCGTAATTCTTGTTTATTTATAGAAATTTGTCATAATTCTTATTTAGATAAACGAACAGACTGAGATAGATAGATATTTTCGACAGTAAATAGATAGATTGATAAACAAAACGATATAGATAGATAGATAGACAGATAAACACAACGATATAGATAGATAGATAGGTAAACAAAACGATATAGATAGATAGGTAGGTAAACACAACGATATAGATAGAAAGATAGGTAAACAGAGCGATATAGATAGATAAACAAAACGATATAGATAGATAGATAAACAAAACGATATAGATAGATAGGTAAACAAAACGATATAGATAGATAGGTAAACAAACAAATAGATAGATATGAACAAATGGAAATAGATAGATAGATAGATAGATAGATCCACATAAAAATGTTTGTTTTTAATTAAAAATGACTTGACATTTTTTTTATATTTTATATAAAAAAAATGTCAGGTCATTTTTAATTATCTAAATACTCAGATTTTTTTTATTCATGTTTGTTTAATGTCTTGTTTTTAGTTTAGATAAACAAGAATATCTAAATATTTTGAATTTTTAAACATTTTTTCTTTTACTTGTAATACATCGAAGTGACATTTGTTTTTCTTTCAGTGGATCTTATTGAAATTTTATATTACTACTACGGACTTATGCCAGCGCCTTCTAAGATATCTTAGAGGGCCTTGCTCTTGCCCCTAGGGGACTGTCAGCAGCAGCAGCAGCACCCATCATCATCACCGTCAGGGGTGATCTCTATAAATAGCCCTGACCATTAGTAATTCTTGCTCTTTCTAGTTGTAACCCTTCTGAGGGTCAGTTCGGGGACCGGCACTCACGCGTCCCTCTCTCTCCCCTTGGCGAATCCTTCTGACTACTACAGGTAAGAGCTTTGCTCTATCTCTCCCTACGAATTAGGTTTACTGATAGAGAAACCCACGACGGACTTACTACCATGTTACTAAAACCGGCTTCTAAAGAGAGATTGCTGTCTTTTGGGACCCATGACGGCTGACAGCCAATTACCAATATCACCAGGATAACAACTGAAGGAGCCGACGAGATAATTTGCAACAACGGATAAGCTTCACACTTTGATACCTTTGCAGTCAATAGGCTGCTAGCAGAATAAACTTTGCATCCTTAAACACCCTTAAACTACCTTAAACACCTTAAAATACCCTAAACAAACCCACAATAACACTACGGCTTATACCTAAACGAGGAGGTGCCGCTAGCTTCTGAAAGAAGTTATTAAACCTCGCGAAGCTTGTCTAAACTAAACCAGAACACTTTCTTCTTCTCTTGTTGTACCTTTTTATTTTATATATTAAACCTGTTGCATTTTGATTTCGTTGTACTCTCGTCCCTTAATGTCTTTCCGCCTTTTCTCTTCTGCTCACCCCACCTTGTAACTTAATTTTTATACTTTGCAAAAGTTTATTGCTTGAGAATTGCGTTATGACCGCTTAAGGACGAGTGCAAAATATATAAAAACCTTCCACGCTTCACAACTACCAAAAACAATGGAAACCTATACGAAAATAAATGGGGTGAACCTCATATTAGCCCGCAGAGCCCTGTACAAGAGAAGAATTAATCGTCTCTGTAATTACTTACAGAGCGAGCAAATGTCTGAATCTCTTTTTGTCGTTGAGAGGAACAGGATAGCCGACTGGTTTCAAGAAATTAAAAAAATCAACGAACAGTTGCTAGACGCTTGTGTGTGCGCGGAAATGCAACTAGAAAAATGTGGCTTTCTCGCCGATATGGAAATTGAAAATAGTTTCTGTTATGACATTACAAAAAACTTGAGTGAACTAGAGGCATCCTACACTCGGGGCGTATTCCCCTCTAAAAATAAATTTACGGAACAGAAAAAAATAATTCTGTTTCCGAGGCAAGAAAAACCAGAAAAATTGCCAGAATCAGCCGGCCACGTGGAGGCCCCAAATGGAAATAAATGCATTCCTCAGGAAAACGAAAATATCCTGTCAGAGTTACTAGCACCTGCAGACCTACATGCTGGAAAATTAAACGAAGAAAATGTACCAGCTTTGAACTCCAAAAATAATTCTTCCAAGGGTGAAATAAAAAATTCACAGGAAAAAATGGTAAACATACCAGTACTTGTCGCCCACGAGGGCAAAAACACTGAAAAATTAAACCGGGAAGTCGAGGAGAACACTTCACCTCTACACCTGTGCGAAAAGCATAAACAAATAATCTCCGAAGAAGGAATAATTCAATCTAAAGAAAGCGAACTTCCCCAACGTCAGAATACGGCGCCGCGCTGGGAAAATGAACAAAATGAACTGTCTTCATCTGTCATTCTACAGATATGCACAGAACTAAATCCCTATATTTTAAAATACCGCCATGGAAAGCAAAACAATCATTGACATTTCAGGGCACGGGAATACTCAGAGATGATAACTGTAAAGTATTTATTCCCAAAATAAAAGAAAAAAATAAGACCAGCAGACTTCTCCAACGTTGGAACAAGTTACCGCATTGGAAAGGAAATAAAGAAATGGAAATTATCGGAGAATTAATTACTCCCGAAATAAATATAGTACCAAATTGGAAAACCAAAAAGAAAAAAACCCATTCCATTTATTTCATGGAAAAAAGAACTACCTACTGCAAAAATATATAACATTTGAAAATTAAAAACGAAAAGACAAAAAAAAAGCGAATACACGCACGCACACATTCCTTAATGAAACAAGAAACAACAAAAACGGAATTAAAAACCACTCATAGTCAGTTAAGACTATTTAAAAAAAAAAAAAAAAAAAAGTTCACACACACACACACACACACACATTCTCTTTGAGACCAAAAAGAAATAAACATACACTTCAATTTACAAAAAAAATTGTACTCTTGTCTCCTAAAGGAGGGAAAAATTGGCCTGCTCAGGCAATATAAGATGACTACCATTTAAAAATGGATAAAAAAAGTAATTATCTTTCTGACATCTTAGTCAGTGGGATGGAAAAAAACTAGAAGTATGAAAAAATATGCTTAAAAACGAGCACAAAATTTCGAAGATACATTTTCACACTTAAAGAAACTTATTACTTGGGGAATTAAAGTAAATTCTACGAAATTGAACAATAAGGACATTTGTAGCGAAGCTACCTTATTGTATCGCTAAATATTTCCAAATTGGGAATTAAAAAATAAATTAAATGTCGGCGTGCACAATTCTGCCCGTTAGACTTACCAAATAAATAATTACATTTTATTCCAAATAGAAAACAAATATATTGTTGTATCTTCTCCCAACTCTAAATAACTCTAGCTAAAAAAAAAAACAAAAAAAAGAAAAAAAAAACAAATTTGCTTGAAAATTGACATAATTTTGAACTTTGTCTCTTTGACTGAAATTTAAAAAAAAAAAATATTTGAAATTGCGATTTTTTTCTGTGAAAACAAACATGGCGACTTCTTCCTGATTTCAACATAACCGCTTAAGCCTCGGATTGGCTCAAGACATCAACTGACGTCATCGCCTAACCTCTGGCTCCTCCCACTCCTGCTACTACGACTACTACTACTACAGATAACTACAGCTAGAGTCTAAGAAATAACTTTGGATTTTCCACCGAACAATTTCTACCATTGGAAAAAAAAAAACCAATTTGCAAGTCGAGGTTTTATTCTATTTTGTATTAAATATTTCCCACATTTTCTTCTCGTTGTTGTGGGAAGGTATTGAAATTTTATATTACTACTACGGACTTATGCCAGCGCCTTCTAAGATATCTTAGAGGGCCTTGCTCTTGCCCCTAGGGGACTGTCAGCAGCAGCAGCAGCACCCATCATCATCACCGTCAGGGGTGATCTCTATAAATAGCCCTGACCATTAGTAATTCTTCCTCTTTCTAGTTGTAACCCTTCTGAGGGTCAGTTCGGGGACCGGCACTCACGCGTCCCCTCTCTCCCCTTGGCGAATCCTTCTGACTACTACAGGTAAGAGCTTTGCTCTATCTCTCCCTACGAATTAGGTTTACTGATAGAGAAACCCACGACGGACTTACTACCATGTTACTAAAACCGGCTTCTAAAGAGAGATTGCTGTCTTTTGGGACCCATGACGGCTGACAGCCAATTACCAATATCACCAGGATAACAACTGAGGGAGCCGACGAGATAATTGCAACAACGGACAAGCTTCACACTTTGATACCTTTGCAGTCAATAGGCTGCTAGCAGAATAAACTTTTGCAACCCTTAAACTACCTTAAACACCTTAAAATACCCTAAACAACCCACAATAACACTACGGCTTATACCTAAACGAGGAGGTGCCGCTAGCTTCTGAAAGAAGTTATTAAACCTCGCGAAGCTTGTCTAAACTAAACCAAAACTTTCTTCTTCTCTTGTACCTTTTTATGTACCTTTTATATATTAAACCTGTTGCATTTTGATTTCGTTGTACTCTCGTTCCTTAATGTCATTCCGCCTCTTCTCTTCTGCTTCCTTGTTATCACTTAATTTTTATAATCTATCTATCTATCTATTTCCATTTGTTCATATCTATTTGTTTGTTTATCTATCTTAATCTATCTATATCGTTTTGTTTACCTATCTATCTATATCGTTTTGTTTACATATCTATCTATCTCGTTGTTTAGCTATCTATCTATATCGTTGTTTATCTATCTATCTATATCGTTGTGTTTATCTATCTATCTATCTATATCGTTGTGTTTATCTATCTATCTATCTATATCGTTTTGTTTACCTATCTATCTATCTATCTATCTATATCGTTTTGTTTACCTATCTATCTATATCTTGTGTTTATCTATCTGTCTATCTATCTATATCTTGTGTTTATCTATCTGTCTATCTATCTATATCGATGTGTTTATCTATCTATCTATATCGTTGTGTTTATCTATCTCTATCTATATCGTTGTGTTTATCTATCAACCTATCTATATCGTTTTGTTCAACTATCTATCTATATCGTTTTGTTTACCTATCTATCTATCTATATCGTTTTGTGTTTATCTATCTATCTATATCGTTTTGTTTATCTATCTATTTACTGTCGAAAATATCTATCTATCTCAGTCTGTTCAAAACTATCTAAACCAGAAATAGGACAAGTTTCTATAAATAAACAAGAATTACGACAAATTACGATAATAAGAATTACGACAAAAAAAGAAAATTAGAATTACGACAAAAAACGGTTTGATGTTTTTTTCTTTCGAATGGAAAACATAAATAAACAAGAATTAAGACAAAAAAGACCCCACGCCCTCAAAGAGGCGCCAAGGCGATAGTTGGGTTTGTTACTTGAAAGAAAACAACCGACTCAAATAACACCACTGTAGCGGTACTAGTTGGGGTTGTTATTTGATAGTTCACCGGGCAGCAATTTCGGAGGCAGGGGACCGGGACGAACTTCCTCATAAATTACCAGTAGAATGAAATGAAAAGTCCTATAGGGAATTGGTAGAATGAAGGTAGCAACCATATTATCAAATAATCCAATAAAGGTGGCAACCCTATTATAGAATTGTAGAATAAAGTTGGAAGTCCTATAGTGAATTGGTAGAATAAAGGTGGCAACCCTATTGTCAAAAAATCAAATAAAGGTGACAACCCTATTATAGAATAGTAGAATAAAGTTGGAAGTTCTATAGTAAATTGGTAGAATAAAGGTAGCAACCCTATTATCAAAAAATCGAATAAAGGTGGCAACCCTATCATAGAATTGTAGAATAAAGTTGGAAGTCCTATAGTGAATTGGTAGAATAAAGGTAGCAACCCTATTATCGAATAGTAGAATAAAGTTGGAAGTCCTATAGTGAATTGGTAGAATAAAGGTTGCAACCAGATTATCGAATAGTAGAATAAAGTTGGAAGGCCTATAGGGAATTGGTAGAATAAAGGTAGCAGCCCTATTTAAAAAAATTAAATAAAGGTGGCAACCCTATTATAGATTTGTAGAATAAAGTTGGAAGTCCTATACTGAATTGGTAGAATAAAGGTAGCAACCCTATTGTCAATATTTCAAATAAAGGTGGCAAACCTATTATAGAATTGTAGAATAAAATTGGAAGTCCTATAGGGAATTGGTAGAATAAAGGTAGCAGCCCTATTATAAAAAAATCAAATAAAGGTGACAACCCTATTATAGATTTGTAGAATAAAGGGGAAGTCCTATACTGAATTGGAAGAATAAAGGTAGCAGCCCTATTATCAAAAAAATCGAATAAAGGTGGACACCCTATTATAGAATTGTAGAATAAAATTGGAAGTCCTATAGTGAATTGGTAGAATAAAATTAGCAACCCTATTATCGAAAAGTAAAATAAAGTAGGAAGTCCTATAGGGAATTGGTAGAATAAAGGTAGCAGCCCTATTATTAAAAATCGAATAAACTAGCAACCGTATTATCGAAAAATGATAAAGTTGGAAGTATCTCACTCTGG
>JALAJA010001170.1:0-34598 GCA_023376005.1 Doryteuthis pealeii
AACCCAGGGGCCCGTAGATCGAATCTACGCTCTGCTAAGAATGACCAGTGTTTTAATCCGAAAACAATTTGAAACTGGCATCCTGCTTACATTATAAAATGTTTTACTTTCAAACTTGGAAACAGGCAGTAGAGTGGCGCATTGGAAGCGTGCTGGGCCCATTACCCGGAGATCCTTAGATTTTTGGCTAGTTCAAATAATTTTATTTTAGCAGCAAATGTCGTACAATGTCGTGATTTTCATAATATAAACATTCATCGACTGTGGATGGTCAATTAACGGTTTTTGAATGTGATGAAAAATGTTTCTGTCTCTCGAATTCTTTTTAAACCGCAGGAGAGAAAGTCGTCATGTTCTTCGTTTTGTTAGCAGGTTGGTAACAAAATCCATTCTGAAAAACTTTGCTTAGATTTACTTTCCAGAAAACAGTGCTACGAAATATAGAAATGGATTTCCTGTTTTCCACAGAAGACAGTGACAATTCTGTTTCTTTTTTTTATCTTTCTTTCTTGAATTTTTTATTTGTTTATTTACTTCTTTCTTTTCCTCACCGAAATAAAGTCTCTCATCTTATCTGACGCACGGAAATGGAAGAAGCGGTAGAAAGTATATCAACCAAATGCAGTCTTCATTATGTGATCGTCTTAAACAGGAAAAAGAAAAAATACGATGTGCATCGGCATGCTATATACGTATCAATGCTTACTATGATGTAAGTATAAAGAAATAAGAGTAAATACGCGTTTTTTTCTTTCTTATTGGTGAGTAATTTATAAAAGACATCACCAACATCAATTCAAGAAAAATCAAAAGAAACGTATCTCCATTAGTTTACATTTTTACTGAGATGAATGTTATATACTATATATATTGATCGCAATGTCTTGTCAGGCGACTGCCAGTCCTTCATTCATTGTCCATTTGTGAGCTTGTTCATGACTTTTCAATCCTGCCAAAGTCTTACATAACTTAGAACATATCTGGCACACGTAACGATCAGTGTTGACTGAGTCGACAGGTGTTGTATACGCATCACTGTGGACTTTCATGTGAACCTTGAGATCACCAGCTGTTCGGTACATTTTTGTGTAGCATGAACATAAAAAGTCCTCATGTTGGGGATCATGCTGGGAATTAGAGTATGACATGGTAGAGACAACAATTGCAGTTGGGTAGCTCTCATGTAATTTCAAATGATTGACCAAACCTGCCTTTGACAGCAGGACCCGGTCACACTCCTCACAGATCAACACATCACCAGAATTGGCCGACAGAGTTTCGCGTTTTCGGCACGCTCTCCTGAGTTTTGCCCCAGTCGACCTTGCAGTTTCAAAACAATTCTGAACCCCTGTATATTGAAGCTCTCCACTGCCAACGATCACATGTCAGGGACTCCCAATTATTGTCAGGAATAGCAAAATACACTAGACACTCTTTCACACTATCACGAAATTGTTTTTAGGCTTGTGTTGTGGCATTTTGCGAAAAAAGAGGCTCACCATAAAAAAGTTATTTTGGTAGTTTAGAGTCATCAAGCCGAACAAGATGCCCCGCCCAACGCATTTGATTCATCATCACAATTGCAGCAATTCTAGTTGTTTCCATATTGAAAGGATTATGAAAAAGATCACGAAAATGATCAGGTCAACGGCACATAATTCCATCTGAAGTTTTCAATAAGGTGGCTACATCCTTTGTCAGGAAGTGGTGTCGTGGAAGAAGTTTTTAGACCATATGAAGAGCATAACACTTCCGTTGATGTCCTTCTTATCATAAGCTGTCTGTATCTCTTTTGAGAGATCAGACCACCATTTGTTTTTTATTTGACGCACGCGGCACTGAACCTTATTTTCACAAATGAGAAGTGAGCAACAAAAGTTGACCTATTAGCAAACGAAGAGTGAGGAGTCTCAAATGAGCTTTTACTATTTTCCTCAATTAAAGGGTTTGATTTCACTGGAGTTATCAGCAAACCAATCCCGATTCCGGAACTCCCCGATTACGACAATAAGGTTCCCGAGTACGAAAAGAAGGTTTCCGATTCTGAGAAAGGTCCCGAGTCCGAGAAGAAATACACGAGAAGGGCCGGAGGGCACATCGGCCGAAGCGCTGTACAGATAATAATCAAGATGAGGACAATAGTCTGAATAATCCAAATAATATTAACTATCAAGCCTCATCTAAAAACAAATTCCGAGAAATTGTAAATCAGTACACTTACAAAAACACTTCATGCTTACATACATGCAATAATAAAAAATATATAAATAAAGCAGCCAAACATATATTTGCATACCAACCACATAAAGTCTTATTTCAAGAACTTCTTTATTATTTACCTTTTTGCAATTTTATAGACATGAGAGTGTCATTTAATAAATATGGTAAATCTATCGATTCATCTATCTATAAGGGATCATTCTATAAATAAGGAAAAATCATTCTATATATCGATCTATCTAACTGCGAGGGTCAATATATAATAGCTATTTTTTGAAAAAAACGCAAAATAATTCTTTTTGATTTGCAGCCATTTTGAATAGCCTAAAAACAATTATTTTGACGAGATTGAAATTTTTTCTATAAACCAATTCCAAACAATGCAGAGATTTCATATACAGAATAAAAATCTGAAAAAATTATTTTGCGTTTTTTTCAAAAAAATAGCTATTATATATTGACCCTCGCAGTTAGATAGATCGATATATAGAATGATTTTCCTTATTTATAGAATGATCCCTTATAGATAGATGAATCGATAGATTTACCATATTTATTAAATGACACTCTCATGTCTATAAAATTGCAAAAAAGGTAAATAATAAAGAAGTTCTTGAAATAAGACTTTATGTGGTTGGTATGCAAATATTATGTTTGGCTGCTTTTATTTATATATTTTTTATTATTGCATGTATGTAAGCATGAAGTGTTTTTGTAAGTGTACTGATTTACAATTTCTCGGAATTTTTTTTAGATGAGGCTTGATAGTTAATATTATTTGGATTATTCAGACTATTGTCCTCATCTTGATTATTATCTGTACAGCGCTTCGGCCGATGTGCCCTCCGGCCTTCTTCGTGTATTTCTTCTCGGACTCGGGACCTTTCTCAGAATCGGGAACCTTCTTTTCGTACTCGGGAACCTTATTGTCGTAATCGGGGAGTTCCCAGGAATCGGGATTGGTTTGCTGATAACTCCAGTGAAATCAACCCTTTAATTGAGGAAAATAGTAAAAGCTCATTTTGAGACTCCTCAACTCTTCGTTTGCTAATAGGTCAACTTTTGTTGCTCACTTCTCATTTGTGAAAAAATAAGGTTCAGTGCCGCGTGCGTCAAATAAAAAAACAAAATGGTGGTCTGATCTCTCAAAAGAGATACAGACAGCTTATGATAAGAAGGACATCACGGAGTGTTATGCTCTTCATATGGTCTAAAAACTTCTTCCACGACACCACTCTGACGACAAGGATGTAGCCACCTTATTGAAAACTTCAGATGGAATTATGTGCCGTTGACCTGATCATTTTCGTGATCTTTTTCATAATCCTTTCAATATGGAAACAACTAGAATTGCTGCAATTGTGATGATGAATCAAATGCGTTGGGCGGGGCATCTTGTTCGGCTTGATGACTCTAAACTACCAAAATAACTTTTTTATGGTGAGCCTCTTTTTTCGCCAAAATGCCACAACACAAGCCTAAAAACAATTTCGTGATAGTGTGAAAGAGTGTCTAGTGTATATTTTGCTATTTCCTGACAATAATTGGGAGTCCCTGACATGTGATCGTTGGCAGTGGAGAGCTTCAATATTACAGGGGTTCAGAATTGTTTTGAAACTGCAAGGGTCGACTGGGCAAAACTCAGGAGAGCGTGCCGAAAACGCGAAACTCTGTCGGCCAATTCTGGTGATGTGTTGATCTGTGAGGAGTGTGACCGGGTCCTGCTGTCAAAGGCAGGTTTGGTCAATCATTTGAAAATTACATTGAGAGCTTACTGCAATTGTTGTGTCTCTACCATGTCATACTCTAATTCCCAGCATGATCCCCAACATGAGGACTTTTTATGTTCATGCTACACAAAAATGTACCGCAACAGCTTGGTGATCTCAAGGTTCACATGAAAGTCCACAGTGATGCGTATACAACACCTGTCGACTCAGTCAACACTGATCGTACGTGTGCCAGATATGTTCTAAGTTATGTAAGACTTTGGCAGGATTGAAAAGTCATGAACAAGCTCACAAATGGACAATGAATGAAGGACTGGCAGTCGCCTGACAAGACATTGCGATCAATATATATAGTATATAACATTCATCTCAAAAAAAAAAAATGGAGATACGTTTCTTTTTGATTTTTCTTGAATTGATGGTTGGTGATGTCTTTTATAAATTACTCACCAATAAGAAGAAAAAAACGCGTATTTACTCTTATTTCTTTATACTTACATCATAGTAAGCATTGATACGTATAGCATGCCGATGCACATTCGTATTTTTTCTTTTTCCTGTTTAAGACGATCACATAATGAAGACTGCATTTGGTTGATATACTTTCTACCGCTTCTTCCATTTCCCGTGCGTCAGATAAGATGAGAGACTTTATTTCGGTGAGGAAAAAGAAAGAAAGTAAAAAACAAATAAAAAATTCAAGAAAGAAAGATAAAAAAAGAAACAGAATTGTCACTGTCTTCTGTGGAAAACAGGAAATCCATTCTATATTTCGTAGCACTGTTTTCTGGAAAGTAAATCTAAGCAAAGTTTTTCAGAATGGATTTTGTTACCACCTGCTAACAAACGAAGAACATGACGACTTTCTCTCCTGCGGTTAAGAATTCGAGAGACAGAACATTTTCTCACATTCAAAAACCGTTAATTGACCATCCACAGTCGATGAATGTTTATATTATGAAAATCACGACATTGTACGACATTTGCTGCTAAAATAAAATATTTGAACTAGCCAAAAATCTAAGGATCTCCGGGTAATGGGCCCAGCACGCTTCCAATGCGCCACTCTACTGCCTGTTTCCAAGTTTGAAAGTAAACATTTTATAATGTAAGCAGGGATGCCAGTTTCAAATGTTTTTCGGATTAAAACACTGGTCATTCTTAGCAGAGCGTAGATTCGATCTACGGCCTGGGTTAGGGCCACAGAACGCTTCCACTGCGCACTCTGCTGCGTCGAAGTAAAAATACACATTACAGTAAGCAGATGTCTGTAAGTATTGTAAGAATTCTGAAGTAAAATAAATACATCAGACTTCAATTAAAACTTCATACATCCTGCTTTATTATTAATTAGAAGACAAATAAATAAATACAAAAAATTTACAATTATTTCTTTATCTAATATTCATTAAAAATATACAAAAGATTTTTATAGCTGAGAATAAAACAAAATATCGAAGTCATTAAAACTAAAATTTTATCAAACACAGCTTTATTAAACTTTATGCAAGTTATTCAAACCATTACTATGAAACATTTACTCTTAATATACATAAAAGATCACAGATTTTAAAGCATTAATGAATGGCCTGTTTGAAACAAATCATATCTCAACTAGACCTTAATAAGACGTGTTAATAAATAGATTAAAATGTTTATTTAATAACCATTGGAATATAACAAATTAACTAGGAAAGTTATACATTAGTGAGACGAGTGTCTACAGACATAGCACAATCTCCATTATTTAATAAGTCATCGGTTTTACACCCTTTTGCAAAAAAGATTGTGCAAACGAATAATTCAGTATTGATATAATTTACCGACTTTCTATGGCCTTGTCAATGTATGTTCATGCAGTGTAAAATTTCCCTACGCTCCTGTATAACTCCATCGCTCTATGCCTGAAGACAACTGCTCACAAGTCGAGACAATAGGTTGGCGTGATAAAAATCTGATACAATATTTCAAGGCAAAAAAAATTCATCATACCCAAAAATAACTTACCACTACATACACTGCAAATGACCTAATTGACGAAAAAAAACCAATACATGCCTCTTTATGTGGTCAAAACTACCGTATATGATTATAGGCAACCTATTCAATTATGTATTGCTCATAAATATTAACAGAAAGCATCCGCATTAGTGGTTGTTGGTTGGTTCGTGACTGGATTTAATATTGTTAACCTGCGTTATTTCATGCCGAAGACTATTTATTCAATCTTATTAGAATTATATTTTCAAGCTATCCATTACACATTTATTAAAATCGATATTTTGAGATATTTAACCCAATATGACCCCTACAGTTGCTACCATCCGGGTTAGAGTGACCTGAGGTAATGGCAATGAAGGGGAACCCTCCATTCCCATAGCTCAACTTACCACTATTATACATAAACATCATACCCAGACACTAAGACCCTCAGCGACCGCCTTCTACTAAATATAATATATATATATTAATAATATATTACCAACCCCTCCGCACGAGCAGGATGTGACCAAGTCCATGTATAAGCGGGTTCAAAAGGTTGAATCAGAGTTTTCCTTTTCCTAGACCTTGCCTAACCAAGAAAAAGCCCACCTGTCCTACTATTACCCATACATTAGGAAATTGGATTCATACCTTCCCAAGGTATTAGCGCAATGTGAAATGCAACCGCATCCAGATTTGAACTCGTGTGAACGATCCATTTCCCCATACTTAACGCATTACACCACGCGCTTCGCTACTACAATATGAGTAAAAACGACTGTGAGTGTCGTAACGGCAATATACCCCCGTTTCAATTACTGGTAAAACGGTGTTGATGTCATGGACTGTTCAAAGATTCAATATTCCATTCTTTAAACATACAAGTCGCCAACCTACGGCACACAGGTGGCCATATGGCTAACCTACCACTCTGCCAAGGTGTAGTCGGCGTATTTTACATCCAGCCGACGGAGCCAAGGCATTATGATAAAACAACTAAAAAAAGTAAGATGTCCAATTTAAAACAATCCAATTATGTAATTTTCGTTATCAAAGGGAAATTGATTTCTTATCATGAATACTAAAAGATCTGTAGGAGTGATTTCTGTAAATTTACAATAAACAAATTTGACAATATGAAATTATTGAGTGAGAATTAACTTGTCCTCACAGTTAAAAGCACGGTATATTCTGTTTGCGTAATACATAAAAGCCATTCTAGTGTGGATGTGGACGTGTAGTAGCGAGCGTTTAGCGAATTTTGTTGTGAGTTCGATCTTTCGGGTCCATCTACTTGTTCTTTTAACATTAAGCTCTGTAAATCCCTTTTTACTTCTTCGATTCAGTTCCTATTACATTCAGTTAAGAGGATATATAATAATTTCATACAAGACTGCATTACACAGTAGCATTGCAACCAACAAAACCTTTCATTCAGATGATGACTCTGGTTCAGGCATGGTTTTGGGGCCGAAAAGTATCATTACCCATAACCAGAGCTCAAAATATTTCTAAAATATAGAGCATTTTAGTTTTTACTCTCCCACGTTCGGAGAACTAGAGAAATATAGGTGCTACATGTTATAATATGTCTGGTTCGAATTATTATATCCCTTTCTGTCTTTTAATTAGTTTGAATCAAGTTAATTTCTAAATCAAACTTTTTCCTTTGAAATCAAAGATTTGTTTCCTATAACATATAGTCTGCTATTCAGCAAAAGTACTTTGGAATTTTATCTGTCATCTCCCATTAACTCGTCCTCTGTTTCCTTTATCATTTTGTTTATATCTTATTTGTGTACTACTGGAGTTAAATCTTCTGATAAAGTTTTATCCTAGGTTTTTTAGTTGGTGTTATTCGTTTTATATTATGAAGGAGAGTTAATCTATATTACAATTAATATTAAACATAATCCCCCCCCCCTTATGTATATATTATTCACCTAATTATAATGCATATTGTATAGAGAATAAATATAAATATAGATGCACATATACCGATACAATACACACACACAACACACACACACACACACACACACACACACACACATAATTATAAATAGTATATATATATATATATATATATATAAACATGTATATATATATATGTATGCATCTAATACATTATATATATTAAAACATATATATATATACATAAATATAAATACCACATACAGAAACGTATATATAAAAATAATATATATATATGTGTGTGGTTTATATATATATGGTTATTGTGGTGACATCTTGCGTGTGGTTGTGTGTTATAATTGTGTCTGTTTTTGATATATATTTTGTCTCACACTCGCATAAATGCTATGCAAATACCTAGACCACTGAACCGAGTTGAAGTGTTATTTTTGTTATCTATAATCGAAAAAAAGATGGACGCTAACCCCCCTTAACACAACCAATCATTTCAGTTATTAGTCCGTCGTAGGTTATATTTAGGCAAAATAACATAACATCTCGCAAAATTCAGACATACAGTGCCACAAAGTAATTAGGTTAGAGTTCCTGGGATTTAACGTTTCTTTGGAACATTTCCCAAAATGAATGCACCAGGATGTGCATTAGTCAATATGTATTTGGATACTGCAAGTTGGCAGCGAGGAAGATTCTATCTATCTGATTGTATCGATGTATTTTGACAAGTAAGTAAAATACGGCTGTTTTTGATGCATTTACGGATTAATTTTAAGACCATATCAAACGTCTGGGTTATTTTAAATTACTTAGAAGTTAATGGACTCGTTTATAGTAGGTTAATATCAACATTTTGTATAGCGTTTTAAATTTTTCAAAAAGATTTGCACATAATTATATGCTATCAAATATTACCATCTAATACAACTATTAGTTGTAAATTCGTACATATTTGTTCGCACATTACTAAGCTGTTTTCAAGTGAAATATGCGTGATGGACTAATTATTATCTGTATCCTATGTTCGGTTCTAGTCCTATCGGCAACAAGTACTTGGATTCTTTGTATTATTTATTAAAGCTATCAATATGTGTCACATTATCATATTTTAACTGTACTTAACGAGAAAATCCGCATTCATTCTCGCATCTATACGTCTTGCCGCCCAATTATATTAGAACCTATCTCCCTCTCCTGGACCAATTCAATCCTGCACGTAAGCACTACCCCACGGAACTCCTCAGTAAAGTTTTGAAAGCTTGTGTTCCATTTTGTACATCTATGCCATCCAAAATGTTGAATTTTGATCATGTGGATTCATGCCGATCTCATCAAATTATTTGCTTTATTTTTAAAAATATACTCTCAAGAAATCGCAGTTAAGATGCGATTTATGTGTTGTAGTTGGTTCGTTTAACTGCTTATTTACCCTTTGGATATTATGTCGAAACGTTTTATAATCAAATGCTTAAAATAATCTTCAACTCCATGTGTATAATAAAAGAAGAAATAAACTTCATGTCTATCATACTCTAATAGCTCTGCATCAATAAACTTATAGAAATAATTTTCATTAACTTTAGCATATGATAAACTATTTGAATAAATTCAATGTAAGTTTCTTTAACTTCATGACGTATTATAAATGGTAGAAATAATTTTCATTAATTCAGTGTATTAACTTAAGTTGTAACTAATACAGGTTAGATGACTATATTATCAAACTGAAAAAAAGTATTATTCTGCATTATTCGACTATTGTCCCCATCTTCATGCTATGTACAACGTTTCGGCCGAAGCCTTCCAGCTTCTTCATGTAGTTCTTGAAACCTCTCGGACTGGGAACCTTCTTTTCGAACTCGGGAACTTCTTGTCGGTAATCGAGCCACACTAACTTTAATAGTTCCGAATATGCAGATAATTACTTAAGCATCATGCTTCTCTCAAACATTCCCAGAAAATAAAAAAAATAATTCATTGACTTGCAAACATACGATTTGAGCTAAGAGATTTTACCACGCGGTCAATTTTGAGCTGGATCAAGGCATTGAAGTATTATTCCACATTCTCAAGATTTCCTGAATAAACTTGCCGCTCACAGCCTACATGCAGTTCAGCGTCTAATCAGGACACCAAATTAGTAAAAATAAGTTTATGTTAGATTTACGTTGACTTCATGTTTGTATCAAATAATTTGCAGAAATATTTTTCATGAACTTCATATGTATAATAAATTCAAATAAAAAAATTAATAAAGTGAACCTCAGTTATCGTCTTCAGTCTATAAAAATGGAATTTATTTGCTCATAAGAGCAAACTCTTAATATATTGACGAAATCCTTATGAAATAACTGGGAGGACTGATCTCATTTCCGCAATAGGGTACACGTGATTCTATTTATTACCGCCCATGGTTCAGATTGAACAGGCGCAACAAATGATTTGTCATTCAGAAGTGATATTAACGAACCCTAACGATAGTTACCATATGTCCAACGTTGAAGATCCAATCTTTTATTTTCCTTTACTCAGTTTTGCGATTTTTAAATTTAATCTAGCCTTTTTTCAATATATAGCAAAATATGCACCTCCAGTGAAGTATGTTAAGTTTAATATATAAAATATCATATTAAATAGAAAGGCTAATGGGGAAAGCTGAATAAGATGCAGAATAAAAGATTTGGAACAGAGGGGTATGATTGGAAATAGATAACAACTTAACTAAACTCTTCCAGTCATTTTCGCCTTACTCCCGGTCTTTCATGGTAAATTTCCTAATTTAACATTTAGTTAAAATAAGAAGTAAGAAAATATTACAGTATTCTTCTGTTAGAAGATTTTTGCCTATCATAATATAAAACCAAAACAATTAGAAATCAAAATATAAGCATATTATTAAAACAATTTAAGAGCAATATGCAAATTAAGCGTTCCCATTCATACTGTAAACCGCTAATTGTTGTATATATAAAATAACAATTGTATTTATTAGTATGTAGATATAGGTCAACAGTCTTAATGTGTTAAAACAATTTATTAATAATTGAGCGTTTAAATAAAAATAAATCATGGAAATGTGAGTAAATAACAAAGGAATTTTGACTTGATAGTAATATATTCGGTTACAACAGAAAACCCACAATTCCATTATAATAAATTATGATGTCGAAAAGGAAGAGAGGGATAGAAATAAAGAAAGAGTGGGAGGCGATATATATCAGCAGTAGTGTTGAGCCGACACTCGGCATTATTCATTAACGTAGTATAAGTGAGGCAGCTAAGAAGGAATTAATATATATATATATATATATATAAGTATTATATTTACACACACACACACACACACACATATATAATAAAATAAATATATATATATATATACAACACATACATTATATAGTATAAATAATATATATATATAATATATATAGTGTCGTGTATATTCTACTACTTAATAAATGTGTTATACTAATATAATTAAATTAATATGCATTTACACAACCCAATATTTTAAAAGTTATGATGACTTTGACGAATTTATCCAAACGATATTTAAATAATCTTGTATTTTTTATTTGGGTTCTTCCGTTATTTCTCTTTCGTATTTATTCATTATTTGAAATAAAATGAAGCCCAGTTCCTGCTGAATTAAAAAGAGATCGTGAAATTAAAAAAAAACAAAAAAAACAGATGAACTGGCCCTAATATAATTTCACAATTCATCTATTCGATTTACCATGGAACGTTGTTGTTTTTTTTAAATTATTTTCTCTGTATTATACTTCAATTTTTGTCTCTAATACATATGATTTCATTTAGTTTCGCCTTTGTACTAGAAGTTCGCTCTCGCATTCTATTTGTGTTCTTTTTGACTGTTTTGGTGTCATTTCTTCTATTTGAGAGTCTTCCTGATTGACATCTGAGGAATCTGACTCATTGAAATAGGATTGTATTTAATCATAGATACATACACAGTATTGATCCTTTATCTGAAGATACATAATACACACTAGTTTCTCATCACTACGACCACACACCACAACACACACACACATCACACACACACACACACACACACACACACACCAATATAATATATATATATGTGCTGTGGTGTGACCTGGTGTGTGTGTGTGTATGTGTGTGGATAACATACACACACACTCTAAAACGTTAACCATAATTTCATATGATAACCTATTTTCATGATCTTATGTCCCATTTATATTACTAGTCCATAAATTTTGGATCATTCATATTTATTTTTAAACAGACATGACACACAAACTCACACACAAATCTTCACAGATATATATATATATATAATATAATATATAATATACTTATTATATATATATATAATATAATCATTTATGACGCGCATTGCCACGGATATCCATGACGATCTCTGGCCAACCTCTTCCCTATCATCATCGACTCTGCGAGCCTTCCGCCACCGCAGCATCCTTACATAGTTGGTCAATGTAGGTTCTGGCTGGGCGCCCACATAGCGTGCCAATTCTGGCTCCACAGTAAGTACTCGCTTACGAGCTCATTCCTCTTCTCCAGCAGTGTCCTGCAGCCCTCTTACTCGTATGTTTGTGAGATGGACAGCGGCCATACAGTTGCTTTGTGGGTGCTGCTTACACGACTTATTCGGACGCTCGCAGCATCTTGTGCAGCTCCATCTAGTTATTCTCTAGGCGCGTCTTAGGTCCAGATGGTACAGCCATACAGCAGCACCGACAACAACCACCAGCCTGAAGAATCTCTCTTTAGGCTTGTCAGGGAGATCGGATCCATGATGACTGATAAGTTGTGGTGGCCAACCATGCCTTTCCTATTCGAGTGTTTCACATCGCTTTCTATGGATGAAATATTACTACCTAGAATAACGTATGTGAATTTTCTACTGACTAGAGGTTACAGGTCAATGTGGAGATGTCTCCTTTCTTTTTGAAACCCTCTGAACTCAGTTTTATCAGAGTTCCGTAGAGCCGCATTTTCTTTTCTGCCCTCCAGGCTCCGTAGAATGCCTCAGCCTGTGTCGGATCTGCAAGAAGTGTGAGGTCATCAGCATAGTCTCATCTGTGACAGTTTGATTATATATATATATATATATATATATATTAATAATATTATATATAATATATATATATTGTTACGAATTTCCCAATTTTGGTAAAACATACTTGATTCCTTTTTTGAATGAAGCATACTAAGATGCATACAATTTTTTCTGCTATATTCGAGAATGACCCCATCAAGTGGCGGTAAAAGGAAAAATAAAATAGTTGCGTTTCTCCATAGAAATGATCTGAGTTGAAGCATTGATAGTAATGAGCACAGGAAGAGTACACTAGAGGTCATTTTCTGAACAACTTGCATTTTTTGCGAGTACACCACACACATGCGTGCATGAACTTTTTCTAAGGTGAGTGTTGCTGGCGTTTCAGTCAGACACAGCAAGGCATCCTACTGCAGAGCAGAATAGTAACAAAATCATCAGTTTAGTTTTTAAAAAATAGAATAGCAGCTACATTCTCCTTGCATCTCTGATTTTCCCCCTGATTTCAACTTCAGAGAATTTCTGCACGAACAAAATTCTAGCGATTATAAGTGAAGATCTCCGCAAGTAAGACAAAAATTAAGTAGAATATCTCAGGAATACACAATCTTTGTTTAAAGCCCATAATGTGCTTTAACAAAGAGACATAGTTGAAAATTAGAGCAACAACAATTTTTAGGTTAAATGTGAGTTCGCAAAATTCCAAAGTTATAATAAATCTTATTTTATTTAAGTTATAGATGTAACTATTATTGTAACTGATATTAAGTATAACTATTATAACTATAATTGTAACTATTATTTAAAGCATAGATTGTAATATTATTTAAGTAAATTGGGGTAAACTATTATTTTTCATATATTTGTTTATCTTTATTCTTTAATATATTTTCGTGTTTTTAAGTCGTCATTTTTATTTATAACTTTTATTTGTATGTTCTTTTATTGCTTTTATATTGTTTATCCTTTACTAATTTTTTTAACTTTCATCATTTGAATAGTCTTTTAATACATGATTGACCATGTATATACCTTGATTTTACCATGTATGTACATTGATTTGTACCATGATGTACCTGATTTGTACATGTACATGATTTGTACATACAAAAAGTTATGTAACTTTCTTATGAAATAAGTAAAAACTTTTAACGACCTTTAGATTATTGAATCCTCTTCCATGGGGATGAATGAAATAGGCGGTGAATACATTTCTGCTGATTTACAATTTTCTTTACAAAAGTCATTGTAAAAAATAGACAAAACAATACATACATACAGACATACCTATTTTCTCATATAGGTAAACGTCACACAAACAACACAACAGACAAATACACACAAGACCACACACATATATATATATATATATATTACCCACATGTGATTACTCGATTGTGTGGTATTGAAGACGACCGATTATATGAATTTACGACTAGATATTGGCTGATTGAAGCCCAATGGATGTGCAGCCGTCCCTTAACTACAAGATCCCTTAAATTGACAAGGAAACATCTGAAATACTAAAAAACCCATCAGTGCAAAATCTTTCCACTTTATGACTTCAGAAATACAGAAAAAAAACAGCGAGGACGGCCAGTTATTTCCTCACTTAACCGCGACCACAACCCACTATTAAAATACTAGTTTACTTCATGCAATTACTCGCAATGCAAAACTTAATTTCAAAATACGTAAGTACCAAAATAAGAAATAACAACACAGTTCCATTTGGTCTTCAAATCTCCATATTCAAACCATCAACCTTTGGGGATTGAGCTTACTAACTACCATGAAAACCACTCCACAGTAAAGACCCATGAGAAGAAAGTAGAGAACGTAAAAGGCAAAACGTACTTAATCGTTAGTTGCAAAATTCAAATCCTTTATGAGGCTGTTTGGATTGCATTTACAGTTAGCCCTAATATTCATTGGAAAATGTAGAATCCAACTATAATTCTTATTCTTCGAAGCCCTACAAATCCAATCGTGCCTGATATGTGAACCCTAGCATCTATATGAGTTCCAAACATGATATTTGAATTCCACTACGGGTAACACCCAGGGGTTTTTAAATGAGTGACAACAACCAGTTTTTGTTCTTCTTTTTTGATTGGATCTTCAACAATTTTCAACCCATTGTGGGTTATTTTATGCCGAAACATTGAGTTTATGTCATCTTGATGCGTTAGTGAAATTTGTTTTAAACTCAGTTTTTTAAAAAAAACCTATCCTCCTATTTTACCCATAGATGTGACCCTAACAAGTACTACCACTGCGGGTCAGAGTGGACCTGGGTGTAATGGCGAAGAAGGATTACTCCACATTCTCAGAGCTCCAGAATTGGAATTATCACCATGAGATGCAGTTTAGATGCCATACACAGGACACTAAGAGCCTCATCAATGCCTTCTAGCACATATATGACAAAAAGGATCGGGTTTGTCATAAGGACACCATGGATGTACAATCATATAGGTTAGGCTTGGCGTGACCAGCCGATTATCAGAAGCTAAGTAAGGCGGAAGAAAGTGTTGCATGTTTGGATGGCTCATCCAGCAGGATTCCGTCTTAAGCACAACGGGTCGCCATCCACAGCCAAAAGGCGGGAACGGTATTGATCAGAATATAACCCATAGCTGCGGTGAAGGAGGAGATTCATACCTCCAAGTATTTGTCCAAAATGAAATAACTGCTTGACTTTAGTTTCGACTCGCTTACTAGGATGTCCGCTCGAGGAGTTCTCCTACATTAAAAATAATAATAATAAAGACGACAGAAAAATTGAACTAGGAAAATGATTAATCAAAGAGAATTATAGAATGTTCTCTACGAGATTATGGAATAGAATTCTTTTTAAATTCTTATACAGAAGAAAAGAATTATCAGTATTGGAATGGTGTTGACTTAAGAATAAAATAGCAGATTAAAACGATGTTTTTATTTTAAAATACGGAATCCAGAAAGGGCAAATAAAAATGATAATGGTAGAATCTTAACATTTCTTCCCAGGAACAATTATCTTAACAATAAGTCTTCAAAGAACATATAAAATAGCGATAAAGAATTTAGTGTTGAAGACGTTACCAAAAAACCTTGTGATTTACGCACCGGCCGACTAAAGATGTTGCATTCGGTGCGGGAAAGAAGCAGGATTTTTTCCGTTATAACGAAACAAAGAAAGACGAACAAAAATAACAAAAAATTTCCGGTTAAACGCGAACAAAGAAATCGGAAGTAGATTTTCCGCTGAAAGTATAACAAAAGAAATCGTGGTGGTTATATACATAAAAGAAAGTCAGAGATCCCAACAGTGTTAGACAGAAGACTCGGAACAGAGAACAAGTGAGCCCAGGCGCTTCACGGGTTCCATCACGCCGACGGGCTGTGAGAACGGAAACGTAGCACCTCTCCGCGCTCACCAATTCCTTTCAGCAGCTCATTGTCAACGCTCGCCACCATGCACAGCCGAGGGAAAAGAAATAAAGTCAGCCATTTCTACTATACACAGGTGCCTTGACTCCTAAGTCCGACTACTACATTAAGCTAACTACACCACCTGGACCCTAACTAAACCTCTTGAGAATAAAGCTAGATGATGCAGATGCACAAGGATGTGCGAGCAGTGCTGAACAATCATGAAACAGCACCCCACAGGAAACAGCTGATGCGTCACCTGCCCCCCATCTCACAAACTAACCGAGTGAGGACAAGGAATTCAGGACACTGCTGGAAAGTACATGGTGAACTCATAAAGCAACGTTCTCCTGTGGAAGCCAACACATGTCATGCAAGTGTTGGAGCGCCAGCAAGAGCCTACATTGGACCAGCTATCTGAAGATACTGGCTGTTCCGCAAGAGGAGTTACCAGGTGCAATGAATGATAGGGAGGTTGGTTAAAGGATTGTGTCGATACCCCGTGCTACATGCCCGACATGATGATGATGACACAACATACCCGATTTAGTGCCGTGAAAAGGCACTTACGTACAGAGAGAATATAGAAAGATAAAAACCATTACCAGAAAATGCAAAGGATATATGATAGCAATTTGCATCATGTTCGACGGGTCGTTCTCTACATCTTCTTCGACGAGGCCATTGCCGCTTCTGCTATCTCCGTCGGAAAAATATAATCGCTTAGACGTCTCCGTGTACACATCTATATATTTAGAAATATAAAAAAGTTCTTTCCAAACTACGAACTTCAAAACGTTTGCCGGCATCAATAACCCACCGAGGTGGTACCCGAAACAAAACAAACAACAAAAACTTCAGATATTAGAAATTTAAACTAGAAACATTTATCAAAATTACTTCAATCGGCATTAAAATGACCCGGTAAGGGTTGATATGCCGTAAACAAAAACAACTAACCAAACCAAACGATTTGCCATGGTTATTCTATTCTCTTTACATGTGACAATTTTGCGTTACGCCAAACTCTGACGGCCCCAACAGTAAATGAATTGCCTTGATCACTTTGTGACACATAAACTTTCTGTGAAACATAACAACAGACTGATAGATAAAGACGCGATAGAAAAAGTGAAAGAAAAATCGGAAATATTCCTTGGCTTATTCCGGCGGATATCCTTTGGCTAGGTTAAATTTATTAACCAGAATCGACTGTTGGTTTTCCCGCGTTAATGTCAAATATAGGATTAAATAGAGAATTATGGCATTTATTAAGCAAATATTTTGGTTCTCGAAGAATTATTTTTCGAAATCATGCAGTGAATCAAAAAGTAGTTTCTAGTATCGCGTAACGGAAAAGAACTGGTTTCAAACTTCAGGATGGTACATATTTTTTTAAAATCTATACATACACATATAAAGGACAGTTATTTGTATATATGTAGTATGCATGTTATGTATATCTGGAGAAAATACGAAAGTAGAACAATTGATGACAAAGTAATAATATATATTTTTCTACCAACTCCTCCGCCGAGAGATACAACACAAGTTCAATTTCTTAAGCGGAGTTCAACAGGTTGAATTCAAAGTTTCCTTACTCCTAGACTGTTACCTAGCCATGGTTAAAAACCAGTCTGCTCTGCTATTTGCCCATAGCTGGAGCGAGAGTAGAATTCAACCTTTCACAAGGTATTAGCGCTAAGTGAAATGCAATTACCACCTCCAGGTTTGAACTTTGGGCGACGAGGCATTTTCCAATGACTTAATTTTACCACCACGCGCTTCCTTCGCTTCCAAAGTAAAATATATATATATACACCAATCCCACTATCATCAGATCTAGCTTTGAGCCAAAGATAATGACGATTTGATTTATATTTCGAAGAACTAAAGAATAGAGTTTTGAATAGAGACAGTATGTTTTATTTTACAATTAATATTTCTAAAAGAGAGATTCACTTTTTTTCAAAGTTTATGAGCACGTTTTGGTTCTGATGCCCCACCTACCCGATAATGTAGGTCGAAGGTCTTTTACGGAGGCATTTTAATGAGGCATAATTCGAGGATCAAATCATGATTCGTAATAATGGATCTGATAGACTAACTTTTGTCCCCCGTCTCAACTAGTATGAGGCCGAGTAGCCAATATATATATATATAATATATATTAATATAGATATTAATTACATTGCTTTTCGTGCCAAGAATTTATGAGATTTGATATATTCGAGATATTTAAAAATTAGAATATACTTTGAAATAATATAATGAAATTCTACTTAAGATGTCAAGCGTTTGTAATCTCAACATTAAATGAAATCAATACACATGGTTTTTCCTCCTCTCTACCACAAGCCGACGCTGGTAGCCACTTCTAGTGGCATATAACCTAGTGGTATTTAATGCTAAAGCCATCATGGTATGTATTAACCAAGCCTCTGTACGATTTAGTCATATACCTCTCGAATGTATTACAGGAGAGAAAAGGCACCCGAGAAACCGAAACTTTGTGGCTATAGAAAACAAGATGAGTACAGTGTATGCATTGTATAGTACTCGAGCAGTATGCAATGTTATAGAAAATAATAAATGCTTAGTGTTACGTAGTGCCTTTTCACGCACTAAATCGTGTATTGTTGTTAGTCGACTACTATCGTTACTGGACTTCAATAAACAACAGATACGTATATACAAAAAAAAGGACATGTTTTATTTTCTTCGCTTCGGGCGGTGGTGAAGGCGGCGTAGAGCTTCACAAATGACTGCCCGAGGTTGAACGGGAGACGAGTTATCTTCTCGGCTGCTGCTGCGGTGGTGTAGCCTTGACATGACTGCTGACATGGGTGTGTGGTGGAAGAGGTGCTATGTAGGTCATAGCCTGTCGACCGTGAGGACCGTGGTCTCACTTGTCTCTGTTCCGAGTCTTCTGCGCGCACTAACTGCTGGATCTCTGACTTTCTTTTAGTAGATAAAACCGCCCACGCATTTAGTTTTTTATAGTTATCAGCGGAAAACTCTACTTAAGAAATGACACCGTAGCTCATCCTGTTCATGTGGAGCGTTTGGAAAATTACTGCAATGATGATCATTAAATGACCCTCGTAGGTGATATGCCATTAAACTAAGAAAAACAAACGCAAACCAGAACCCTTTCATGTAATTTCCTGAGTGGAAGATACCTGTGCACAGCTGAACAAAATGTGCATATTTGAGGTGGAAATAGGATTTTCCATTTAAACCACACAAGAAAGACGACAAAAATAACAACGAACTTTTTCCGGTTAACGCGAACAAAGAAATCGGAAGTAGATTTTTCCGCCTGATAACTATAACAAAACTAAGATGCGTGCGCGGTTAATACATAAAAGAAATCAGAGATCCCAGCAGTTAGTCACCAGAAACTCGGAACAGAGAAACAAGTGAGACCACGGTCCATCACGGTGACAGGCTATTGAAACCTACATAGCACCTCTTCCACACACACCAACCCTGTCAGCAGTCATTGTCAAGGCTGACACCACCCTAGCAGCAGCCGAGAAGATACTTCGTCTCCCGTTCAACCTCGGGCAGTCATTTGAAGCTCTACGCCGCCTCACCACCCACCGAAGCCGAAGAAAATAAAGACATGTCCTTTTTTGTATAATACGTATCTGTTGTTTATTGAATCCAGTAACCGATTAGTAGTCGACTAAACAACATACCACATTTAGTCCGTGAAAAAGCACTACGTAACACTAAGACATTTATTATTCTACATTGCATACTGCCTAGACCTATACAATGCATTACTACTGTACTCATCTTGTTTTCTATAGCCACAAAGTCGTTTCTTCGGGGCCTTATTTCTCACTGTAACATTCGAGAGAGTATGTGACCTAAAAGTGTACAGAGGCGTTGGTAATACATTACCATGATGGCTAGCATTAATACCCACATAGGTTTATATGCCACTAGAAATGGCTACCAGCGTCGCTGGTAGAAGGAGGAAAAAAAACCATAGTGTATTTGATTTATTAATGTTGAGATTTACAAACGCTTACATCTTAAGTAGAATTTCAATATTATTTCAAAGTATATTCTAATTTTTAAATATCTTCGAATATTAATCAAATCCTCAATTCTGCACGAAAAGCAATAATATAATATATATATATATATATATAATATATATATTATGCTACCGCCTCAACAGTTTAGACGAGGGACAAAAAGTTAGTCATCAGATCCATTATTACGAATCATGAGTTTGATCCTTCGAATAGCCTCATTAAAATCCCTCCCGTAAAAAAAACCTACGACTTACATAAATCGGGTCAGGTGGCATACAGAACAAAAACGTGCTCAAAACTTTGAAAGAAAGTGAATCTCCTTTAAAAATATTAATTGTAAAATAAAAAACATACTGTCCTATTCAAACTCTTTCTTAGTATCTTCACGAATATAAATCAAAATCTCATATTCTTGCTCAAAAGCTAGATCTGATGATAGTGATTGTGTATATATATATATTTACTTTGGAGCGAAGGGAAGCGCGTGTGTAATAATTAAAGCATTGAAATGCACTCGTCGCCCCCAAGTTCAAACCTGGACCGTGTAAATTGCCATTTCACTAGCAGTTAGAACGCTAATACCCTTGTGAAAGGATGAATTCTATCTCCCTCAGCTATGGGCAAAATAGCAGAGCAGACTGGGTTCTTTACCATGGCTTAGGTAACCAGTCTAGGAGTTAGGAAACTTTGAATTCAAACCTGTGAACTCCGCCTTAAGAAATTGGAACTTGTTTGTATCCTGTTCGTGCGGAGGAGTTGGTAAATATATATATATTTACTTGTCATCAATTGTTCTACTTCGTATTTTCTCCAGAGTTATACATACATGCATACATACATATATACAAATAACGTCCTTATATGTTATGTATAGATTTTAAAAAAATATGTACCAACCTGGCATAGTTTGAAACCAGTTCTTTTCCGTTCGTAACGCGGATACTAGAAAACTACTTTTGATTTCACTGCATGATTTCGAAAGAAATATTCTCCGGAGAAACCAAATTTTAAGAATGCCATAATTCTCTATTTAATCCTATATTTGACATTAAACGACGGGAAACCAAACAAGTTCGATTCTGCGGTTAAATAAAGTTTATCCTAGCCAGAAGGAATATCCGCCGGAAATAAGCCAAGGATATTTTCCAAGTTTTTACTTTTTCACTTTTTCTATCCTCTTATCTATCCATCTGTTTGTTATGTTTCACAGAAAAGTTTATTGTCAACAAAGTGATCAGCAATTCATTTACTGTTGGCCGGCAGCAGTTGCTAACGCAAAACTTTGTCACATTGTAAGAGAATAGAAATAACATGGCAAAAATCGTGGTTGAGTTAGTTGTGTTGTTTACCGGCATATCAACCCGTACCGGGTCATTTGAATGCCGATTGAAGTAATTTTGATAAATGTTTCTAGTTTCAATTTCTTATAGGCTGAAGTTTTTTTGTTTGTTTGTTTTACGGGTACCAACCTCGGTGGGTTATTGAATGCCGGCAAATTTTTGAAAGTTTTCGTAGTCTTGGAAAGAAATTTTATATTTCTAATATATAGAGTTACACGGAAGACGTCTAAGCGATTATATTTCCGACGGAATAGCAAACGGCAATGGCCATCGTCCGAAGAGAAGAATGTAGAGAAACGACCCCGTACGAACATGATAGCAAATGCTATCATATATCCTGTGCATTTTCTGTAATCGTTTTTATTTCTATATTCTCTCGTTATTAGTGCCTTTTCACGGCACTAAATCGGTATGTTGTGTCATCATCGATCATGTCGCGCATGTAGCACGGGTTATCGACAACAATCTTACACCAACCCTCCCTATCATCATTGCAACCCTGGAAGCTCCTCTGCGGAACAAGCCAGTATCTTCGATAGCTGGTCAATGTAGTACTTGCTGGCGCTCCACACTTGCATGACCAGTGTTGGCTTCCACAGAAACGTTGCTTAATTCACCTACTTCTCCAGCATGTCCTGCCATTCCTTGTCCGTTCTCACTCGGTTAGTTTGTGAGATGGGGCAGTGACCAACAGCTGTTTCCTTGTGCGGGTGCTGTTCCATACTTTGTTCAGGCACTGCTCGCAAGCTTGTGCACTCCATCTAGCTTATTCTCAAGAAGGTTAGTTAGGGGTCCCAGTGTGTAGTGTAGGCTTAATTGTAGTAGTCGGACTTAGGAAATCACATCACATGTGATGTAGTAGTAGAAATGGCTGACTTTTATTTCTGTCTCCCGCGGCCTGTGGCATGGCGTGGCGAGCGTTGACAATGACTCTGAAGGAGCTTTGGTGAGGCGGGAGAGGGTAGCTACGTGGTCTCCACATCCCGTCGGCCGTTGATGGACTCGTGAGCGGCTGGCTCACTGTTCTCTGTTCCGGTCTCTGTGGCTAACTAACTGGTGGGATCTCTGACTTCTTTATGTATATACACCACCCACGCATTTCTTTTTAAACTTATTCAGCGAAAATCTACTTCCGATTTCTTGTTTCGGCGTTAACCGGAAA
This sequence comes from Doryteuthis pealeii, assembly GCA_023376005.1. Lineage (NCBI taxonomy): Eukaryota > Metazoa > Mollusca > Cephalopoda > Myopsida > Loliginidae > Doryteuthis > Doryteuthis pealeii. The sequence goes on from JALAJA010001170.1 coordinate 22,902, forward strand.
ATTTATTGTTATTTTGCGTCTTTTCTTTGTTCGGTTTAAACGGAAAAATCCTGCTTCTTCCCGGCACGATAGGCAAAACTCTTTAGTCGGCCGTGCGTAATCCACTAAGGTTTTGGTAACGGTTCTTCAACACTAAAAAAATCTATCGCTATTTATTATGTTCTTTGAAACATTTATTTTAAGATATTGTCCTGGGAATGAAATGTTAAGGATTCTACCACTTATCATTTATTGCCCTTTCGGATTCCTATTTTAAAAAAAAATCGTTTTATCTGCTAATTTTATCCTTAAGTAACACCATCTCCAATACTATAATTCTTTTTCCTTCTTATATATTTTAAAAGAATTCTATTCCAATAATCTCGTGAGGAGGAACATTCTATTAATTCTCTTTGATAATCATTTTCCAGTTCTAATCTTCTGTCGTCTTTATATATATTATTTTATGTAGAAACTTCCTCGAGGCAGACATCCTAGTAAGCGAGTCGAACTAAAGTCAAGCAGTTATGTCAATTTTGGGACAAATTACCTTGGCGAAAGGTATGAATCTCCTCCTTCACCCAGCTATGGGTTATACTGATCAATACCGTTTCCGCCCTTTTGCTGTGGATGGCGACCGTGATGCTTAAAAACGGAATCCTGCCTGATGAGCGCATCCAGTAGACATGCAACACTTTCTTTTCGCCCGTTACTTTAAGCTTCTGATTAATCGGCTGGTCACGCCAAAGCGCCTAACACCTATATGATTGTCCCATCCATGGTGTCCGTTATGACAAACCCCGACCTTTTTGTCATATATGTGCTAGAAGGCAGTTGACTGAGGATCTTAGTGTCCTGTGTATGGATTAAACTGCATCTCAGGGAGAATTCCATTCTGGAGCTTGAGAAGATGTGGAGGTATACCGTTCGCTTCGCCATTGACAGCCCAGGTCCACTCTGACCCGCAGTGGTAGTACTTGTTAGGCACATCTATGGTATAAAGATAGGAGGAAATAGGTTTTTTAAAAACTGAGTTTAAAACAATTTCACTAACCATCAAGAATGAATAAATCAATGTTTCTTCGGCGATAAAATAACCCAACAAGCGGTTGAAATGTTGGAAGGAGTAACAATCAAAAAAAGAAATGAAAAAAAGCTGGGTTGTCACTCATTTCTAAAAACCCTGGTGTTACCCGTAAGGCAATTCAATTATCATGGTTGAAAAATATAGTAGATGCTAGGGCTACATACAGCCGATGGATTGTAGGCTTTCGAAATAAGAAATTATAGTGATCAGTACATTTGCCAATGATATTAGGGCTATGTTAAATGCAAACCAGCCTCAGTAAAGGATTTGAAGTTTTGCAACTAGTACATTTAAGTACGTTGCTTTTACTTCTCGTACTTTCTTTCTGGGTCTTTACTGGGAGTGGTTTTTCATGTAAGTTATGAAGGAGGCTCAGAGAATCCCGCAAAGGTTGATGTTTGAAATATGGAGATTTTGAAGACCAATGGAACTGTTTGTTGATTTCTTATTTGTTTATTAGCGTATTTGAAATTATTGCATTGCGAGTAGATTGCATGAAGGTTAAAGCTAGTATTGTTCAATAGATGGTGTGTCGCGGTTAAGTGAGAAAGAACTGGCCGTCCGTCGGCTGTTTTTTTTCGTGTATTTGCTGAAGTAATAAAAGTGAAAGATTTTGCACTGATGTGTTTTAGATGATTTCAGATGTTCCTGTCAGATTAAGGGATCTTGTAGAGCTAAGGGACGGCTGCAATCATTGGGCTTCAAACATGCCCATTCTAAGTCGTAAATTCATTATAGAATCGGGTTGTCGGTCTCAATACCACACAACACGAGGTAATCACATGTGGCTAAAGTATATATATATATATATATGTGTGTGTCTCGTGGTATTTGTCTGTGGTGTGTCTGTTTGTGTGACGGTTTACGCATATATGAAGAAAAAGTATTATGTCTGTATTATGTAGTGTTTGTTCTATGTACAATGACTTTTGTAAGAAAAAAATTTGAAAAACCAGCAGAAGATCAATAAAATCTAGAAGTCGTTAGAAAAGTGTTTACATCTGCATTTTTCATAAGGAAAGTACATAAGAATTGGTACAAATCAATGTAACAGTACAAATCAGAGTTACATACATGTTACAAATCAATGTACATACATGGTACAAATCATATATACATGGTACAAATCAATGAATTAAAAAAAACTAATCCAAAAAATGATGAAAGATTAAAAAAAATAGTAAGATACAACTAATAAAAGCAAATAAAAGAAACATACAAAATAAAAAATTATAAGAAAATGAGACGACTTAAAAACACGAATATATTTAAGAATAAAAGAAAACAAATATAAAAAAATATACCAATCTATTACTTAAATAATAATTACCCAAATCTTCGAAATTAATAGTTGACCAAGTGTATAGTTAATAAAGTAGTTATACTTAATAATAGTTACCAATAATAGTTACCAATCTATACTTAATATAAATAAGATTAGTTATAACTTTGAAATTTTTGCGACTCACATTTAACCTAAGAAAATTTGTTGTTGCTATAATTTCAATATAGTCTACTTTGTTTAAAGCACAATTATGGCTTTAAACAAAAGATTGTGTTATAATTCCTGAGATATTTCTACGTTAATTTTTGCATTTACTTGCGGAGATCTTCACTTCATTAATCGCATAGGAAACTTTTGGCGTGCAGAAAATTCTCTGAAGTGACAATCAAGGGGAAATTCAGACTGCGCAAGGAGGAATGTAGCTCTATTCTCTTTAAACGTAAACTGATGATTTGTACTATTCCTGCTGCAGCTAGGATGCTGCTGTGTCCTGATGAACGCCAGCAACAACTCACCTTTAGAAATGACAAAGGTAATCATTGCCACCATGTCGTGTTGGTTACTCGCAAAATATCAAGTTGGTCAGAAATGACCTCCTAGTGCTAAACTCTTCTGTGGCTCATTAACTCAATCAATGTTCAACTCCAGACTGCACTTATCTAAGTTGGAGAAAACGCAACTATTGTTTATTTTCCTTTGCACCGCCACTTGATGGGGTACCATTCTCGAAATATAGCAGAAAAAAATTGATGCATGCTTAGTCATGCTTCATTCAAAAAAGAACAATCAAAAAGTATGTTTTACAAATTTGGAAATTCGGGAACAATAGATAGTATATAGTATATATATTATAGTATATATATCGATATATAGATTATATAAGATATATTACACAAACTGTCACAGAGTTAGACTATGCTGATGACCTCACTTCGTTGCAATACACCCGACACAGGCGGAGCATTCCTACAAGAGCCTGGAGGAGGCAGAAAAGAAGCCCTCTACGGGAACTCTTGATAAACTGAGTTCAAGGAAGCTTCAAAAAAGCAAGGAGACATCGCCACACTTGACGTGTAAGACCTCTTAAGTCAGTAGAAAAATCACATACGCAGGTAGTAAATTGCATCCAGTAGGAAAGCGATGGAACACTCGAATAGGAAAGGCTGGTTTGCCACCAACAAGATTATCAGTCAGATGAAATCCACATCTCCCTGAACAAGCAAAGACGATTCTTCCAGGCTGTGGTGTGTCGGGCTGCTGTATGGATTTGTCCATCTGGGACCCTAACGGAAGCGCCTAGAGGAATAATCTAGATGGGAGCCCTGCCACAGAAAGAATGCTGCGACGGTCGCTGAATGAAGTCGTGTAAAGCAGAACCCACGAAAAAAGCAACTGTATGGCCGCCTGTCCCCATCTCCGCCACAACCATACGAGGTAAGACGGGCTAGGCAGGGACACTGCTGGGAAAGCAGGAATGAGCTCGTAAGACGTACTACTGTGGAAGCCAGCACATGGCGCACGGCTAATGTGGGCCGCCCAGCCAGAACCTACAATTGACCAACTATGTAAGATGCTGCTGGTGCGCGGAGAGAAGCTCCCAGAGTCGATGAATGAAGGAAGTTGGCCAGAGAGATCGTCAGGATATCCGTCGAAACTGCGCGTCGATAATATATATATATATATATAAATATATATATATATATATAATATATATATATATATATATTATCTGTGAAGATTGTGTGTGATTGTGGTTCCCATGTCTGTTTTAAAAAAATAAATATGATGAACCAAAATTTATGGGACTAGTAAAAATAAATGGGAAAAAAGAAGAATCATGAAAATAGTTATCAATATGTTGAAAATTTATGTTAACGTTTATGAGAATGGATGCTGTATGTATACACACACATACACACACGACACACACACACACACACACACACCACATATAATATATTATATGTGGTGTGTGTGTGATGGTGTTGTGTGATGTGATGTGTGTGTGTGTATGTGAGTGGGTGTTGATCGTAGTTAGAATGAAACTTAGTGGTTAATTAGGTTATTCCAGACATTTAAGACAATATTCTAGTATTCTATGTATTCTAAAGATATATAATTAAACAATCCCATCAATCCTGATTAGCAAAATTTTGAATTATTTCCTTCAGATGTCACATCGGAAAGACTCTCTAAAAAGAAGAAAAGGACCGCAAAACAAGTCAAAAAGAACTACAAAAGGGAGTTTATAATGCTTTGAAAGAGCTGAACATTCAGAACAAAGTGCGAAACTAATAATGAATTCATATGTATTAGAGACAAAATAATTGAAATGAAAAGAAATACAAGAGAAAATAAAATTTAAAAAAAACAACAACGTTTCCAATGGTAAGATCGAATAGAGAATGTTGTTCAAATATAATAGCCATTCTATCTGTTTTTTTTTGTTTTTTTTAATTTCACGAAATCTTTTTGTATTCAGCAGGAAACTGGGTTCAGTTTATTTCAAATAAATGTAAAATAAAACGAAAGAGAAATCAAAAACGGAGAAGACCCCCCCCAAAAAAAAATAAAAAAAATGACAAGATTATTTTTATAGATATCTTTAGATAAAATTCGTCAAATCAATAAATAACTTTTAAATATTGGGTGGATGTAAATGCAATTACATAGTAATTATAGAGTATAACACGAATTTATAAAAGTAGAATATACACAGACACTATATAATTATATATAATATATATAGATATATATATATATAAGTGTAGTGTTATATAATATATATATACTAGATATATATATAATATGTGTGTGTTGTGTGTGCGTGTGTAAATATATTAATATATATATATATAATAAATTATCAATCCTTCTTAGAATGCCTGCATCGTATACTACGTTAAGTGATAATGCGAGTGGGCGGCTCAACACTACTGCTGATATATACGCCTCCCACTTCGTCTCTCTATTTCTATCCCTCTCTTCCTTTCCGCACACATGATATTCTATTATATATGGAGATTGTGAAGGTTTTCGTCTGGTGTAACCGGAAACGTGATATTACTAATTCAAGTCACAATTACCTTTGTTATTGTACATCACATTCTCCATGATTTTATTTTTATTGTTAAACCTCAGATTATTAATAAAATTGTTTTCACCATTAAGAAGCTCGTTGACCATATCTACATTACTAATAAAATACAATGTATTATATATACAAACAAATTAGCGTTACAGTATTGCAATGGGAAGGCTAGATTTGCATATGATCTAAAAATTTGATTTTAATAAATATCGTGCTTAATATTATTGATTGTCTATTTTTGGTTTATATTTAATGAATATGAGCAAAATCTGTCTAACAAGGAAGAAATAATTAATATATTCTTTACTTCCTATTTTAAACTAGAATAGTTAAAATAGGAAAATTTAAATTAAATGACGGAGTAAGGAAAATGATGCGAAGAGTTAGTTCAAAGTTGTTCTATTTTTCAATCATACCCCCTCTTTCCAAACTTTTATCTGCATCTTATCAGTTTCATTAGCCTTTCTAATTAACATGGATACTTTTATTATATATAAACTTAAATACTTGCACCTGGAGGGTGCATATATTTGCTGGAGTATAATAAAAATGCGTTAGATTAAATTTTAAGAAATCGCAAAATGAGTTAAAGAAAAATAAAAGTATGACTTCAGTTGCGACATATTACATCAGTATAGGTTCGTTAATACAACTTGCTGAATGACAATCATTTGTATTGCTACCTGTTCAATCCACAAAATGGCCTAGATAACAGTTGAATAACACGTGGTACCCTTTACGGATGAGATCAGTCTAGCCCAGCTTGAATTCATAGAAATTTGGTAATATATTAAAGAAGGTTTGCTTTAGTGGCAAATACCTTACCATTTTTATTAGACTAGAAGACAAACTGAGGTTCAACTCGTTTATTAAATTTTATATTTTGAATTATTAATACATATGAAGTTCATGAAAAATATTTCTGCCAAATTCTTGATACACATGAAGTAACGTAAAATCTAACATAACATATATTTTTATAAATTGGTTCCTGATTAAGACGCTGAACTGGCAGTGTAGCGGCGAAGGTCAATTCAGGAAATCTGAGAATGTGGAATATACTTCACTGCCATTGATCCCAGATCAAAATACCCGCAGTGGTTTAAATCTCTATCAAATCGATGTTTGCAAAGTCAATAAAATTATGTTTTTTCATTTCTCTGGAAGTTGAGAGAAGCATGATGCTTAGTATTATCTGCTATTAATTCGGACTATTATCAAAGTTACGTGATGGCTCCGTACGACAAAAATTCCCATGTTCGAAAAGAAGGTTCCCAAGTCCGAGAAGGTTTCAAGAATACATGAAGAAGGCTGGAAGCATATCGCGAAACGTTGTACAAATAACAATGAAGATGGGACAATAGTCGAAAATGCAGAAATACTTATTTTTTCAGGTTTGATAAAATTAATAGTAATCTAACCTTTAAATTTTTCTACCAACTAAGTAATACACGTTGAAAAATGAAAATTAATTCTACCAATTTAGTAATACTAATGGAGTTAAAGAAACATCTAACATTGAATTATTTACAAAATAGTTTATCAATATGCATAAAGTTAATGAAAATTATTCTATCAATATTGATGCCCAGAGCTATTGAGATATGAATAACATGAAGTTATTTCTTCTAATTTATTAATACACATGGAGTTAGAAATATTTTAACCAATTTGAATGAAAAAACGTTTTCTGACATAAAATATCCCAAGGGTAAATAAGCAGTTTAAACGAAACCAACTAACCAAACGCAACCATTAAAAATCGCAATCTAACTGCATTTCTATGAGATATATTTAAATAAGCCAAGATAATTGATGAGATCCATGAAACACAGAATCAAAATTCAACATTTGTTGGATGGCCTAAGATGTACAAAATGAAACAAAGCTTCAAAAACATCTTACTGGAGGAGTTCCCGTGGGGTAGTGACTTACGTGCAGGATTTGATATTGCTGAGGAGAGAGAATAGTTCGTTACACAATTGAGCGGCCAAGACGTATCATCGAGAAATGAAATGAGTTTCTCGTTAATACAATTAGAATATGAACTAATGTGACACATTATTGATAGCTTAATGAAATAGTTACAAAAAGAATACCAAGATACCTTAGTTGCATAGAACCTAGCAACCGCACATAGGATACAGAATAAATACCGCATCGACGGCATAATTCACCTATGGAAAACAGCTTTGTTAGTAAATGTGGCGAACAAATATTGTACGAATATTACCATCTAGATAGTTGTATTAGATGGTAAATTGATAGCATATAATTATGGCAAAATTCTTTTGAAAAAGTTTCAAACCGCTATTACAAAATGTTATGAGAAACATACTATAAACGAGTCCCCATTTAGACTTATTCTAAGCATCTAAATACCCCCAGACGTTTATATGGCAGTAAAACTTAATCCGTCTTGAATTCATCAATCATACGACGAGCGTTGTTTATCTATGCCTCAAAATACATACGATAACAAACTCAGATAGACGAGTAATCTTCTCCTGCCAACTTGACAAGAATATCCAAATACATTATTGAAACTAATGCCACATCACTGGTTGCTCATTTTTGGGGGAAAGATTGTTCCAAAGAACACGTTAATTCCAGGAACTGCTAACCTAACTTTATCGTTTGCAACTGATAAGTCTGAATTTGCCGAGATGTCAATGTTATTTTGCGCTAAATAAACCTACCGAACGAAACAAATACTGACAAATGATTGTTAAGTGTTAAGGTTAGCGTCGCATCTTTTTTTCGATTATATATAACAAAAAATAACCACTTGCAACTCAGGTCTTCAGTGGCTCTATGGTTAATTGCATAGCAATAGACCAGTGTCAGGACAAATAATATCAACAACAAAACGACACAATTATACACACACACACACACACACCACACACACACACATACACCACATATATATATAACACAACACACACACATATATATATATATATTTATATATATAACGTTTCTGTAGTGTATATATATATTTATGTAATAATAGTATGTTATATATATATGTATAGATGGCATACATATAATAATACATGTAGATATCATATATATATAAATATATATATATATATATATATGATATATGTGTGTGTCGTGTGTGTGTGTGTGTGTGTGTTGTGGTGTGGATAGTTCGGTATTATGTGCATAGCATTATATTTATAATTATTCCTAATTACATATAGCACTAATATTAACGTTTAAATAATTATATACAATGGGTATTATGTATATAAGTATTATATTGTAATTTTAGAATTAACTGGCCTCCTTCATATATAAAACGAATAACACCAACAAAACTAGATAAATTTATCAGAAGACCTTTAACTCCAGTGTATACACAAATAAGAATATAAACAAAATGAATAAAGGAAAACAGAAGAACGAGTTAATGGGAGATGACAGATAAAATTCCAAAGTACTTTGCCCTGAATAAAGCAGACATATATGTTATAGGAACAAATCTTTGATTTCAAAGGAAAAAAGTTTGATTTAGAATAAAATTTGATTTCAAAATACTAATTAAAAGACAGAAAGGGAATTAAAAATAATTCGAACCAGACAATATATATAACATGTAGCAACTATATTTCTCTAGTTCTCCGAAACCGTGGAGAGTTAAAAATAAAATGCTCTATATTTTACGAAAAATTTGAGCCTCTGGGTTAGTGCGTATGATACTTCGCCAAAACCAATGCCTAACCCAGATCATTCATTCTGATTGAAGGTTGTTGTTGCAATGCTACTGTGTAAATAGCAGTCATGTATGAATATATTATATAATCACTTATTACTGAATGTAATGAACATGAATCGAAGAAGGTAAAAAAGGATTGTACAGAGCTTAATGTTACAAAAGCCAGAAAGAAGTAGATGGAACCCGACAAGATCGAACTACAAACAAAACGACTAGAAAAGTCGAAACCACTACACGTCACCATCCACACAATAATACTGCTTTTATGTTATTACGCAACAAATATACCGTGCTTTTATACTGTGAAGTGAAAGTAAATCTCCAATCAATTAAGTTTCATATTATCAGCGATTATTTTGTCTTATGTAAATTTACAGAAAATCAACCCTACAGATCTTGAATATAAAGTATTCATCGAATAAAAAAATCAATTTCTTGAATAACGAAAATATACTAATTGGAATTGTTTACAAATTGACATACCTACTTTTTTTATTGTTTATTCAATACCTTGTGCTCCCGTCGGCTGGACTGTAGAAATACGCCGACTACACTTTGCCAGAGTGTACAGGACCCTAAAATCTGTATGGGCCACTGTTAGGCTGCTCTATGTGGCGTACTTGTGTAATGTTTAAGAATGGAATATTGGATCTTTGAACAGTCCATGATCTATAGTGGTCAATCACCCGTTTGACCAGGTCGAAATACTTTGAACCTTTCTGGTACCCTATTTGCCGTTCGACACTCACCATCTTTTATTCATATTATGTAGTAGACGGAAGCGCGTGGTGTAATGGTAAAGTATGGGAAAGGACTCGTCACCACGCGAGTTCAAATTCTGGATCGCTCTCGGTAACTGCGTAATCTCACTTCAGCGTTGCTAATATCCCTTGGCGAAACGTAGTTATGAAATCGAATTCTCCCTCTAGCTATGGTACAAGTTTCTAGGAACAGGTCGTCGGCGTTTATCCTTGGTTAGGCACCGGTCTAGAAAGGAAAACTCTGGAATTCAAACCTTTGAACCACCGTCTATATTAGCAGTAATGGACTTGTGTCACATCCTGCTCCGTGCGTGGAGGTGGAAGATATACTAATATATATATAAATAGTAAATATATATGTAGTAGAAGCTCGCTGAGGTCTAGTGTCCTGTCGTCGTCTCATGTTTAGAACTGTAATATAGTGGTAAAGTTGGAGTCTATGCAATAATGGGTATACCCCTTCATTGCCATTACTGTCAGGTCCACTCGTAACCCGGAATGGTTTAAACTCGTTCCTAGGGTCCCATATGTGGGTTAAAATATATCAAACTATATTCATTTTATATTAAATGTGTTAATGGATAATATGCTTGAAAAAATTAATAATATCTAATAAGAATGAAGAGTAAAAATCACCTAGTCTCTCTGGCATCGTAAATAACACGCAAAGGGTATACATATAAATTCCAGCCAACCAACCAACTCACACCAACCAACCTATGCTCTGATGTCTTCTTGTTACATAATTTATGAGCAATACATAAAAATTGATAGGTTGCCGTATAAATCATATACGGTAGTTATGACCCACACCAAATGACGGCATGTGATAGTGAGTTTTTTTCGCTTCATATTAGTCATTTGCAAGTGGTATGTAGTGTGTAATATTTCGTGGGTATGATGAATTGTTTGCCTTGAAAAATATTTTATCAGATTTTTATCACGCCCAGACATATTTCTCGACTGTTGAGCAGTTTCTTCAGGCCATAGACTTGCGATGAAGTTACTACGAAGGAAGCGTACGGAAATTTAACACTCATGAACACATTGACAACCAATCAAGAAAGATCGCGTAATTATATCAAACTGAATTATTCGTCTTGCAACAATTCTTTTGTAGCGAAAAAGGTGTAAAACCCGATGACTTCAGTATAATGGGATTGTGTGTGCGTCTGAATTGTAACCTGGAAACTACGTCTCACTAATGTAACACTTCCTTAGTATAATTTCGTATATGCCAGATGTTATAAAATAAGACAGGCTATTTAATCTTAATTATTAAACACGTCTCTATTAAGGTTCTAGTTGAGATAGATTGTTTCAAAAACAGCCCATTATCATTAATGTTTAAAATCTGTTATCTGGATTATGGTATGCATAAGAGATAAATTTTTACATAGTATATGTTGAATAACTTGCATAATTTAATAAAGCTGTGTTTGAGTTAAGATCGTTACTTAGTTTTAATGACATTCATATATTGTTTATCTCAAGCGTTATAAAAGACAATCTTTTGTATAAGTTTAATGAAAGTCAATTAGAAATAAAGTAAAAATAATGTAATATTTTTGTATTTTTTTTATTTCATTTCTTTCTAATTAAAATAAGCAGATGTCTGAAGATTAATTGAATGTCTGAGATTATATTTACTTCAGACAGTTCAAATTAAAATACTTCAGACACCTGCTTACGATTGAAAAAGTGTTATTTTTAAACTTCGAAACAACAGCAGGTGACGGCCGAGTGGAAGCGTCCTTGCACCATAACCCA
>JALAJA010001171.1:0-21832 GCA_023376005.1 Doryteuthis pealeii
GTAGGCTTTAAACGAAATGAACAAACAAGCCGTTCTACCACATAGGCTCCGCACTAAGCCTTCGGTGAAAAACAAAATTTATAAACAAATTAAAGATATTTTCTCTATTTATGTTTTTCAAACCATATCAAAAATTTTATGCCAAAACCATGTTAGTGAGATTGGATTATTATTAAGCATCCTATACCCCTTCTGGCCTTGTTGCCACTCCAAGCTAAAGCTTAAGTAAATAACTATAAAAAACACACACAAGATATAAATCAAGGGCACCACTCAAACCAGTGAGGTGTAATGATTAAATAAAAGCTAGATATATAATTGTTAGACCCAAATTGTTAGTAGAGAGAAGATTAGAGATTAAATATGATTAAGAAAACACACTTATAACTTCTGGCCTATGTGCCACAATCTAAGCTAAGCTTAAGTAAATACTATACCCAAAGATTATCCACAGGAAATGATGTTCAACTTGATGAATTTTGTTCTTGATAACTTTAGGTGAATCTATTTATATTGTAGCATTGAGCTTAAATCAACACCTGATTGGCTTGCAGATGCGAGCTTCTCAAGATGGTGCACTTGTGGCTGGATGCAAAATAAAATGGTCAAGATGCTGAAAAGGCTTCGTTGTGTGAAATGAAATCCTGATGACAATTGTAATAGTCCACAGCTTTATTTCACTAAAGGCAACAACTCCCCAGTTGAAACAGAGATTGGGGGATGAGGAGAAGGCAAATGCATCTAAGGTAAGGTAATCTTTAATTGGTTGTGTACAGCAGAGTGATCGGTCTCAGTCTCTTCGAGTAAAAATGATCATGGACTTTTTATGGGAAGTTTCTTTTTTTTTTTGTCTTGTGCAGAACCGTCCAAGGATCATCATCAAAACCATAATCCAGTTTCGATGAGCAAGTCCAAGCAAATTTTCTCCACTTAACCTTTGTCCTATGTCCCTTATTATTCCTCATATAACGTCCTTTTAGAAAATAAAAGGCACAAAGTTTTATATTGGTTACATTGACTTTTAATTTATACAATATGCAATCAAACAAATATTAATTGCAACACTTTCTCCATTCTTTCTCTCTTCTCTCTTCCTCTCGTCCCAATTCTTTCTCTCTCCCCATTCTTCGCTCTCTCCCATTCTTCCTCTCTCCCATTCCTTCCTCTCTCCCATTCTTCCTCTCTCCCATTCTTTCTCTCTCCCATTCTTTCTCTTCTCCTCTCTTTTCCCCTCTCACATTAACCATTCTTCCTCTCCCCACTACTACACATCTTATTTCCATTCTTCTCTCTTGTTTTCTAACATCAAAAGATTTAGAAATATTTCATTTAAACCAATAACTTATGAGAGAGATTAACTCAATACTCAAAATAAAAATATGAAATAAAATTCAGGGAATAGAACCATTTTCATAGAATGTAAAACAAGGTGGAAAGTAAATAAAACTTAAACAATGCACAAATAATAAGATATTGTCAGTTTAACAAGTAAAATATTTTGTTGACAATTAATTAGCCTGCTAATTAATTGAAAGAAGCGTAGTTATGGATGAAAATTCATTTAATACATATGAAAACCTTTGGCAAAAATAAATACTCATCTCAATATACTGATTCATTATTCCTCCCTCTCTTCTCTCCTCTCTTTTCTCTCTCTATATATATATTATATATATATATTATTTATTATATATATATTTATATATAATTTTCTTTATGTTGGTGGGATTAAGAAACAGTAGGACTAAAAAGGAGTAAGCGAATAAGATTTCCTTTTTCTTGTCAACAATATAACCCCCTCAATCTCTTCACTATCTTAGCACCCTCAACCAATTGAGTTTACACTAGCTTGTTTTCTCTCCTCGAGGCCCTCCTCCATAACAAATTCCTTTCCTATTTTTTTGTACAATAAGAATTTTAATTCGCTTAACCTCATTTTTAGTCCTTACCCGTTCTTAATCCACCAACATAAAGAAATATATATATATAATACTAACTAATATTTTATTAGAGAGGAAAAATAAAGGTCTACCATGGTTTCAATCAAATTGAAATGATTTCTTCTAGACCCTACCATACGTTAACTAAGAGTCGATGTAATTCCTTAGTTTATTAAAGCTGTATTTTTAATATATTGAGCACATTTTTGGATTATTTACTCGGATGCCACGTGACGGAAAAGTTAAAGCAGCAATTGGATACATATAATATATATCTAATATATAAAGGAGAGATTTTGGTATGTACGTGTTGACGTATAACCCCAAACGAGAGGTCACTCAGATATCAAAATCTTGCATACACATTGATATCGTTCTAACTAAGAAACACTCCAAATTTGGATTATTGATTTTTACTGATTAAGGGATATAATTATTAATCAAACAAATCAAACGATTTTTTGAAAACTATCAACATAGCTGCAACTGCTGATATTCCAGCTACAATCAGCAAACCCGCCCACCCTGCTGCCCGTTTCCGTATGTCGGCTTCTATTTCTACTGGCGTTGTTGAATGCGTTGTTTATATTTTAAAAAAGAAAAATGAAAACTTTTTTATCAAATATTTTACGAATACTTTCATATTCTTAGAAATAAAATATATCCATTTTTAATCAACGAATCAAATTTAAATAATATGCGAATTAGCAATTACAAAAACTGAATTTAAAATTGTCTTATTGTACGAAAAAGTTTTTGAAAAAAAGTCCTTCAAGTGATTAAAAAAAGGGGATATCTTAGAATATAATATGATTAAATATATCCCAGTAAAAACTCAAAACTCCAATAAAGTGGTACCCACATACTATTATTTCATATTTCTTAGAATATAATATGATTAAATATATCCAGTGAAACTCAAAACGTTTTTTGAAAGAAGAATAACAAAATTTAAACGTGAAATATAATATTTAGTTGTCTTTGTAATTAATGAAATTAACACAAACACTGTTGTTTACTTATTTTAAAATAAGTGTTTGTGTGAATTTCGTAAGCTATTTACGAAAATTCTTTTTTGTCAAACAAACAGTAAAAGATAATAAAGAAATAATCTAAATAAATACATACATATAGTTGTCGAAAGTTTTTTTTTTAGTAACACTTAGCTTAAGATAGTTAGACCAAATGGCCTAAAATGCATTTTTGACAAAATGACTTTAAGCCCCCCCCCCCCCAGAAAGTAATTTTACCAAAAATCAGGGAAATTATCGGATTTAACTAATTTTTCAGTGTTTATTTACAATGAATGATCTTTAATAATACATTACTTATTTTATTTCAAAAACTTTTCTCATTTTTCCAGGTCATTATTTTGACCCCCCCCCCCTTATGTTGGGGGCGTAACATTTTTTGAGTTGGTTTATAGTTTACTAATTACAGTAGAAATAAAGAGATAAAAGACGAAGTTATGATAGAAACAAAAATTACGGTGGCTTTTCTTTGAAAAATAAAGTTCAAAATCGAAAAATTAAATGTAAGAAAATAATAAATAATTAATTTTTTGGAGGTTTCTTTTTACTCTTTCGATAATTATTTAATTGACTATTATCTTATAAAAGAAAAAATTATACATCGATATTTTTTTCTGCTTAAAAGTGGGGAGTTTTTCTTCAAAACGTATACTTTGAAGTACTAAAATAAGGTTACATTAAGTAGATATTTATTTCTAGAATCTAAAAATAGAACATTTTAAACTTAACATCAGGCTTTCATATTTTAAATGAATTTATATATTAATTTTTCATAGCAAAAATACTAAATTAAAGTTTTGAAATAAAATATCTGATGCACTAAAAATTCATTAATTGATAACAATACTGAAATTTTCATTAAAATCTGATATTACCTGATTTTTTGTAAATATTTTGCTATCGCGAATGTTACATTCAAATTGTAAACAAGCACTTAAAACCCTTGAAAAAGAGACAGAATGGCGAATTGCGTCAAAACTGACAAAACAAATTCTTTTTAAATGTATTAAAAAATAAATTGCATATGTAATGATATTTTTCTTTTTTTTTAATGATGTCATTATGGTACTACTTATCAATTTAAACAAAAGTTTGAACTTAAATAATAGATTTAATTAATTTTAATTCGTTTTTAAAAACGTAGCAAACGATTTTTTTTGGTATACCTATTTAAATATGAAATACAATCTACGGCAATTGTTACAGTGTTTTAATAATAAACAAACATCTTTTTATATAATTGTTTTTAAAATTACAATAACAAGTAAAGAATAATAAAATTTTAAAAGTAAAAATACTTAATGGTTAATAAGCTAGATTTGTAGACCATTGTTAGTAAGATTGATTATTATTAAGCACCCTATACTTCTGGCCTTGTGCCACATCTAAGCTAAGCTTAGTAAATAACTATACCAAGATATCCAACAGGAATGATGTTCAACTTGATGAATTTTGGTTCTTGATACTTTAGTGAATCTATTTATATTGTAGCATTGCAGCTTAAATCAACACCTGATTGGCTTGCAGATGCAGCTTCTCAGATGGTCACTTGTGGCTGGATGCAAAATAAAATGGTCAAGATCATGAAAAGGCTCGTTGTGTGAAAATGAAATCCTGGATGACAAATTGTAATAGTCACAGCTT
The DNA here is from genome assembly GCA_023376005.1 of Doryteuthis pealeii. Taxonomy (NCBI): domain Eukaryota; kingdom Metazoa; phylum Mollusca; class Cephalopoda; order Myopsida; family Loliginidae; genus Doryteuthis; species Doryteuthis pealeii. The sequence continues at coordinate 4,616 of JALAJA010001171.1, forward strand.
TATTCACTAAAGGCAACACTCCCAGTTGAAACAGAGATTTGGGGGATGAAGGAGAAGGCAAATGCATCTAAGCAGGTAATCTTAATTGGTGTGTACAGCAGAGTGATCGTCTCAGTCTCTTCGAGTAAAAATGATCATGACTTTTATGGAAGTTTCTTTTTTTTTTTGTCTTGTCAGAATCGTCCAAGGATCATCAATCAAAACCATAATCCAGTTCCGATGAGCAAGTCCAGCAAATTTGCTCCACTTAACCTTTGTCCTAGTCCTTATTATTCTCATATAACCGTCTTTAGAATAAAAGGCACAAGTTTATATTGTTACATTGACTTTTTATTATACAATATGCAATCAAAACAAATATTAATTGCAACACTTCTCCCATTCTTTCTCTCTCTCTCTCTCTCTCTCTCATTACCATTCTTCCTCTCCCCACTCTCTTATTTCCATTCTTCTCTCTTGTTTTCTCAAATGATTTGAAAATATTTCATTAAACCAATACTTATGGATTCTCAATACTCAATAATATGATAAAATTCAGAATAGAAACCATTTTCATATGAATGTAAAACAAGGTGAAAGTAAATAAAAATTAACAATGCACAAATAAAAGATTATTGTCAGTGACAAGTAAAATTTGTTGACAATTAATTAGCTGCTAATTAATTGAAAGAAGCTGTAGTTATGGATGAAAATTCATTTAATACATATAAACACCGCAAAATAAATACTAATCTCAATATACTGATTCATTATTCTCTCTCTCTCTATCTCTCTCTCTCTCTCTCTCTCTCTCTCTCTCTCTTATATATTATATATATAATTTCTTTATGTTGTGGATTAAAAACAGTAGACTAAAAAGGAGTAAAGGAATAAGATTTCTTTTGTACAATATAACCCCTCAATCTTCACTATCTTAGCACCCTCAACCAACGAGTTACACCTAGCTGTACTTGAGGCCCTCCTCATCAACAAATTCCTTCCTATTTTTTGTACAAAGAAATTTTATCCTTACTCATTTTTAGTCCTACCGTTCTTAATCCCACCAACATAAGAAAATATATATATATATATATATATATATATATATATAATACTACTAATATTATTATTAGAGGAAAAATAAAGGGTCTACCATGGTTTTAATCAAATTGAAATTGTTCTTCAGACCCTACCCTACGTTAACTAAGTCGATGTAATTCCTTAGTTATTAAAGCTGTATTTTTTAATATATTGACACTTTTGGATTATTTACTGATGCCACTGTGACGAAAAGTTAAAGCAGCAATTGGATACTATATATATATAATATCTAATATATAAAGGAGAGATTTTGGTATGTACACGTATAACCCCAAAATGGGAGGTCACTCAGATTCAAAGTCTTGCATACACATTGATATCGTTCTAACTAATAAACACTCCAAATTTGGTTATTGATTTTTACTGATTAAGGATAGAATTAATTAATCAAACAAAAATCAAATGAGTTTTGAAAGCTATCACATAGCTGCTACTGCTGATATTCCAGCTACAATCAGCACACACGCCCACCCTGCTGCCAGTAAAACTCAAAAGTCCAATAAAGTGGTTACCCACATACTATTTTTTCATTTCTTAGAATTTAAATATTATGATTAAATATATCCAGTGAAACTCAAAACGTTTTTGAAAGAAGAATAACGAACACTTCGGAACAGAACATAAGTTACTGACATCAACCAATGTTAACCCACAGTAGCTTTAAACGAAATGAACAAAGGAAGCGTTCTACACATAGGCTCCGCACAAGCTTCCGGGTGAAAAACAAAATTTATAAAAATTAAAGATATCCTCTATTTAATGTTTTTCAACCAATCAAAAATTTTCCCTCAAAAACCCTTCAAAGGTATCTCGAGCCGATTCCTAGCTATAAAACAGCTGACTTGAAGTCGATAAGGCAGTTGACTGTGGGTCGGCACACAGAACGTCGCTTAACCAGGCCAAGATCAAGGAACGCCATACCTCCAACCCATACCACACCCCGCGTTACACAAAACCAAGTCATCAGCCAGAACAGACTTTCAACTCCACGCCTGCCCTCATTTCACCTAGCGAAAAAAGATTATAATCTCAACAATTCCAGCTTTTGTTTATATTTCTTCTCGTCCATTTTTCTCTTTCTACCATACACTTGCTTGATATTACAGTAAAAAACCAGGATCTTTTTATATTTCAATCAGCCTAATCTCATTTGTTCTAAACTACCTAGTTTTCCAACGAGACGCCTTTGGACCAAATACTCCAATCCACAGATGTTTCAACCAATGTCTATGCCAGATTTCCTCAAATCAAAATCAACATATGTGAATGGAGAAAGGTGACTGGTTGCGTACAAAGTAGATCCACTGTGTGGTCATTTGCATATGAGTTTAACCTATATCATTATTTAATCTTAATCAGCATTCTTATTTATTAATGATGTCTCTAATAAAGTCCAATAAATTAGATTTTGCCGCCAAAACTGCCCATATTGTTAATCATTTAAAATTTTAAAATCATAATATCTAAGAAAATAAAGATTTACAAGTATATGGTGGTATAATTTCATAAGATTTTTTTTAAAACTGGTTTGATAAATATTTTGCTGTTAATGATTTTTTTAATACTATCATGTTATTCTCAAACAATTAAAACCAATCCTATATATCTATTAAAATCAATTTGTATATGAATATGTAAATAGCCTTCCATTCACACTGCAAACCGCTAATTTTTTTATATATAAATATCAATTGCATGTTATTAGTAGTGGATATGGCCAACATCATACATAATGTAACAACAATTTATTAAATTAATTGAGGTTTAGATAAATAAATCCCTTCTTTTAAGCAAATCTATATAATTGGAGATTGTTGTTTTTCTGTCTGTAAACCGAAACTTATACTACTCAATCACAATTCCCTTAGTTATAGTCACATTCTTCCATGATTTTATTTTACTCTAAACCTCAATTATTAATAAAATTGTTTACATTATTAATACTGTTGGCCATATCCACATACTAATAACATGCAATTTTATTATATATACAACAAAAATCGGTTTGCAGTGTGAAGGGAAGCTAATTACATATTCAATATACAAAAATTGTTTTATAGATACTATAGAGGTTTAATATGTTTGAGAATAACATGATAGTATAAATCATTAAATCAGCAAAAAAATATTTATCAAACCCAGTTTTAAAAAAAAATCATTATGAAAATTATCCCACCATATACTATGTAAATCTTTATTTTCTTAGATATATATGACTATATTTAAAATTTTTAAATGCATTAACAATATGGCAGTTTGCGGCAAATCTAACTTAATTGGACTTTATTAGGACATCATTAATAAATAAGATGCTGATTAAGATTAAATAATGATATAGGTTAAACTCATATGCACACCCACACAGTGATCTACTTTGTTACGCAACAGTCACCTTTCTCCATTCACATATGTTGATTTTGATTTGAGGAAATCTGCATAGACATGTTTTGAAACATCTGTGGATTGAGTATTTGGTCCAAAGGAGTCTCGTTGGAAAACTAGTAGTTTTAAACAAATAGATTAGTCTGATTAAATATAAAAAGATCCTGTTTTACTGTAATATCACAAGCAAGTGTATGAGAAGCGAAGAAAAATGAGACGAGAAGAAATATAAACAAAAGCTGGAATGTTGAGATTATAATTCTTTTTTCGCTAGGTGAAATGAGGGCAGGCGTGAGTGAAAGTCTGTTCTGGCTGATGACTTGGTTTTGTGTAACCGGGTTTTATGGTTGGAGGTATGCGTTTCCTTATCTTGCCCTGGTTAAGCGACGTTCTGTGCCGACCCACAGTCAAGCTGCCTATCGACTTCAAGTCAGCTTTTATAGCTAGGAATCGGCTCGAGATACCTTTGAAGGGTTTTTGAGGGAAAATTTTGATTGGTTGAAAAACATTAAATAGAGGATATCTTTAATTGTTTATAAATTTTGTTTTTCACCCGGAAGCTTGTGCGAGCCTATGTGTAGAACGCTTCCTTTGTTCATTCGTTTAAAGCTACTGTTGGGTTAACATCTGTTGATGTCAGTACTATGTTCTGTTCCGAATGTTCTTATCTTCTGCAAAAACGTTTGAGTTTCACTGAATAATTTAGCATCATATATATTCTAAGAAATATGAAATAATAGTATGTGGTAACCACTTTTTTTGGACTTTTGAGTTTATAGCAACAGGGTGGGGCGTGTGTGCTATTGTAGCTGGAAATTCAGCAGTAGCAGCTATGTGATAGCTTCAAAACTCATTTGATTTTTGTTTGATTATATTAATTCTATCCCTTAATCAGTAAAAATCAATAACAATTTGATGTTTTATAGTTAGAACGATATCAATGTGTATGCAAGACTTTGAATCTGAGTGACCTCCCATTTTGGGGTTATACGTTACATACCAAAATCTCTCCTTTATATATTTAGATATATATATATATATAGTATCCAATTGCTGCTTTAAACTTTTCCGTCACAGTGGCATCAGTAAATAATCCAAAAGTGCTCAATATATTAAAAATACAGCTTTAATAACTAAGGAATTACATCGACTTAGTTAACGTAGGTAGGTCCTGAAGAAGACCATTTCAATTGATTAAAACCATGTAACCCTTATTTTTCCTCTAATAATAATTTAGATATTATATATAATAATATAATATATATATATATATTCTTTATGTGGTGATTAAGAACGGTAGGACTAAAAATGAGTAAGGAATAAAATTCTTTTGTACAAAAAATATAGGAAGAATTTGTTGATGAGGAGGGCCTCAAGTAACAGCTAGTGTAACTCGTTGTGAGGGTGCTAAGATATGAGATTGAGTTTATTGTACAAAAGAAATCTTATTCCTTACTCTTTTAGTCCTACTGTTTTTAATCCCACCAACATAAAGAAATTATATATATATATATATAAGAGAGAAGAGAGAGAGAAGAGAGAGAGATTAGAGAGAGAGAGAGAGAATAATGAATCAGTTAATTGAGATTAGTATTTATTTTCGGTGTTATATGTATTAAATGAATTTTCATCCATAACTACAGCTTCTTTCAATAATTAGCAGCTAATTAATTGTCAACAAATTTTACTTGTCACTGACAATAATCTTTTATTTGTGCATTGTTAATTTATTTACTTTCACCTTGTTTTACATTCATATGAAAATGGTTTCTATTCTGAATATTTATCATATTATTGAGTATTGAGAATCCATAAGTATTGGTTTAATGAAATATTTTCAAATCATTGGAGAAAACAAGAGAGAAGAATGAAATAAAGAGAGTGGGGAGAGAAGAATGGTAATGAGAGAGAGAGAGAGGAGAGAAGAGATAAAAAATGGGAGAAGGTTGCAATTAATATTGTTTTGATTGCATATTATTAAAAAAAAGTCAATGTAACAATATAAACTTGTGCCTTTTATTCTAAAGACGGTTATATGAGAATAATAAGACTAGACAAAGTTAAGTGGAGCAAATTTGCTGGACTTGCTCATCGGAACTGGATTATGGTTTTGATTGATGATCCTTGGACGATTCTGACAAGACAAAAAAAAAAAGAAACTTCCATAAAAAGTCATGATCATTTTTACTCGAAGAGACTGAACCGATCACTCTGCTGTACACACCAATTAAGATTACCTGCTTAGATCATTTGCCTTCTCCTTCATCCCCCAAATCTCTGTTTCAACTGGGAGTGTTCCTTTAGTGAATAAAGCTGTGGACTATTACAATTTGTCATCCAGGATTTCATTTCACACAACGAGCCTTTCATGATCTGACCATTTTATTTTGCATCAGCCACAAGTGACCATCTCTGAGAAGCTGCATCTGCAAGCCAATCAGGTGTTGATTTAAGCTGCAATGCTACAATATAAATAGATTCACTAAAGATCAAGAACCAAAATTCATCAAGTTGAACATCCATTCCTGTTGGATATCTTGTATAGTTATTTACTAAGCTTAGCTTAGATGTGCACAAGGCCAGAAGTATAGGGGTGCTAATAATAATCAATCTTACTAACAATGGTCTACAAATCTAGCTTATTAACCATTAAGTATTTTTACTTTTAAAATTTTATTATTCTTTACTTGTTATTGTAATTTTTAAAAACAATTATATAAAAAGATGTTTGTTTATTATAAAACACTGTAACAATTGCCGTAGATTGTATTTCATATTTAAATAGGTATACCAAAAAAAATCGTTTGCTACGTTTTTAAAAACGAATTAAAATTAATTAAATCTATTATTTAAGTTCAAACTTTTGTTTAAATGATAAGTAGTACCATAATGACCATCATTAAAAAAAGAAAAATATCATTACATATGCAATTTATTTTTAATACATTTAAAAAGAATTGTTTTGGTCAGTTTGACGCAATTCGCCATTCTGTCTCTTTTCAAGGTTTTAAGGCTTGTTTTACAATTTGAATGTAACATTCGCGATAGCAAAATATTTACCAAAAAATCAGGTAATTATCAGATTTTAATGAAATTTTCAGTATTGATTTATCAATTAATGAATTTTAGTGCATCAGATATTTTATTTCAAAACTTTAATTTAGTATTTTGCTATGAAAAATTAATATATAAAATTCATTTAAAATATGAAAAGCCTGATGTTAAGTTTAAAATGTTCTATTTTTAGATTCTAGAAATAAATATCTACTTAATGCTAACCTTATTTTAGTACTTCAAAGTATACGTTTTGAAGAAAAAACTCCCCACTTTTTAAGCAGAAAAAAATATCGATGTATAATTTTTTCTTTTATAAGATAATAGCCAATTAAATAATTATCGAAATGAGTAAAAAAGAAACCTCCAAAAAATTAATTATTTATTATTTTCTTACATTTAATTTTTCGATTTTGATACTTATTTTCTCAAAGAAAAGCCACCTAATTTTTTGTTTCTATTCATAACTTCGGTCTTTTATCTCTTATTTCTACTGTAATTAGTAAACTATAAGACCAACTCAAAAAATGTTACGCCCCCAACATAAGGGGGGGGGTCAAAATTAAGTGACCTGAAAAAAATGAGAAAGTTTGAAATAAAATAAGTAATGTATTATAAAGATCATTCATTGATAAATAAACACTGAAAAATTAGTTAAAATCCGATAATTCCCTGATTTTTGGTAAATTACTTTCTGGGGGGGGGGGCTAAAGTCATTTTGTCAAAAATGCATTTTAGGCCAATTTTGGGTCTAACTATCTTAAGCTAAGTGTTACTAAAAAAAAACTTTCGACAACTATATGTATGTATTTATTTAGATATTTCTTTATTATTCTTTTACTGTTTGACAAAAAAGAATTTCGTAAATAGCTTACGAAATTCACACAAACACTTATTTAAAATAAGTAAACAAACAGTGTTTGTGTTAATTTCATAATTAACAAAGACAACTAAATATTATATTTCGCGTTTAAATTTTGTTATTCTTCTTTCAAAAACGTTTTGAGTTTCACTGGATATATTTAATCATATTATATTCTAAGAAATATGAAAATAATAGTATGTGGGTAACCACTTTTATTGGAGTTTTGAGTTTTACTGGATATATTTAATCATATTATATTCTAAGATATCCCCTTTTTTAATCACTTGAAGGACTTTTTTCAAAAACTTTTTCGTACATAAGACAATTTTAAATTCAGTTTTTGTAATTGCTAATTCGCATATTAATTTAAATTTGATTCGTTGATTAAAAATGGATATATTTTATTCTAAGAAATATGAAAGTATTCGTAAAAATATTGATAAAAAGTTTTCATTTTTCTTTTTTAAATATAAACAAACGCATTCAACAACGCAGTAGAAATAGAGCCGACATACGGAAACGGGCAGCAGGGTGGGGCGGGTGTGCTGATTGTAGCTGGAATATCAGCAGTAGCAGCTATGTGATAGTTTTCAAAAAATCGTTTGATTTTTGTTTGATTAATTAATTATATCCCTTAATCAGTAAAAATCAATAACCAAATTTGGAGTGTTCTTAGTTAGAACGATATCAATGTGTATGCAAGATTTTGAATCTGAGTGACCTCTCGTTTTGGGGTTATACGTCAACACGTACATACCAAAATCTCTCCTTTATATATTTAGATATATATATATATAGTATCCAATTGCTGCTTTAACTTTTCCGTCACAGTGGCATCAGTAAATAATCCAAAAGTGCTCAATATATTAAAAATACAGCTTTAATAAACTAAGAATTACATCGACTTAGTTAACGTATGGTAGGGTCCTGAAGAAATCATTTCAATTGATTGAAACCATGGTAGACCCTTTATTTTTCCTCTAATAATAATTAGTAGTATATATATATATTATTCTTATGTTGTGGGATTAAGAACGGTAGGACTAAAAATGAGTAAGAATAAAATTTCTTTTGTACAAAAAATAGGAAGAATTTGTTGATGAGGAGGCCTCGAGAAACAGCTAGGTGTAACTCATTGGTTGAGGTGCTAAGATAGTGAAGATTGAGGGTTTATATTGTACAAAAAAATCTTATTCCTTACTCCTTTTTAGTCCTACTGTTCTTAATCCCACCAACATAAAGAAATTATATATAAATATATATATATATATATATATATATATATATATATATATAGAGAGAGAGAGAGAGAGAGAGAGAAGAGAGGGAGGGAATAATGAATCAGTATATTGAGATTAGTATTTATTTGCGGTGTTTATATGTATTAAATGAATTTTCATCCATAACTACAGCTTCTTTCAATTAATTAGCAGCTAATTAATTGTCAACAAATTTTACTTGTTACTGACAATAATCTTTTATTGTGCATTGTTAAGTTTTATTTACTTTCACCTTGTTTTACATTCATATGAAAATGGTTTCTATTCTGAATTTTATCATATTATTGATATTGAGAATCCATAAGTATTGGTTTAATGAAATATTTCAATCATTTGAGAAAAAAGAGAGAGAAGGAAATAAGATGAGGAAAAAGAGAGAGAAGAAAGAATGAAGAGAGAAGAATGGAAAGATGAGAGAATGGAGAGAGAAAGAATGGGAGAGAGGAAGAATGGGAGAGAGAAGAATGGGAGAGAGAAAGAAGGGAAGAGAAAGAAGAGAGAGAAAGAATGGAGAAGTGTTGCAATTAATATTTGTTTTGATTGCATATTGTATAATAAAAAGTCAATGTAACAATATAAACTTGTGCCTTTTATTCTAAAGACGGTTATATGAGAATAATAAGACTAGGACAAAGGTTAAGTGGAGCAAATTTGCTGGACTTGCTCATCGGAACTGGATTATGGTTTTGATTGATGATCCTTGACGATTCTGACAAGACAAAAAAAAAAAAAAAAAACTTCCATAAAAAGTCATGATCATTTTTACTCGAAGAGACTGAGACCGATCACTCTGCTGTACACACCAATTAAGATTACCTACCTTAGATGCATTTGCCTTCTCCTTCATCCCCCAAATCTCTGTTTCAACTGGAGTGTTGCCTTTAGTGAATAAAGCTGTGACTATTACAATTTGTCATCCAGGATTTCATTTTCACACAACGAGCCTTTTCATGATCTTGACCATTTTATTTTGCATCCAGCCACAAGTGACCATCTGAGAAGCTGCATCTGCAAGCCAATCAGGTGTTGATTTAAGCTGCAATGCTACAATATAAATAGATTCACTAAAGTATCAAGAACCAAAATTCATCAAGTTGAACATCATTCCTGTTGGATATCTTGGTATAGTTATTTACTAAGCTTAGCTTAGATGTGGCACAAGGCCAGAAGTATAAGGTGCTTAATAATAATCAATCTCACTAACAATGGTCTACAAATCTAGCTTATTAACCATTACACCACGTGAGGTGCCCATGAATATCTGGTATAGTTATTTACTAAGCTAGCTTAGATGTGGCACAAGCCAGAAGTATAGGATGCTTAATAATAATCAATCTCACTAACAATGGTTTGGCATAAAATTTTGATTGGTTGAAAAACATTAAATAGAAGATATCTTTAATTGTTTATAAATTTTGTTTTTCACCCGGAAGCTTGTGCGGAGCCTATGTGTTAGAACGCTTGTTTTGTTCATTTCGTTAAAGCTACTGTTGGGTTAACATCCGTTGATGTCAGTAACTTATGTTCTGTTCCGAAGTGTTCTGTTTTTATTTTTTACTTGTTTGGTTGTTGAGTAGATGTATTGGGTTATGTTACAATTATTAGTAACTTAGGTTATGTTTCGAAGTGTTTTGTTTTTAATTTTTTTGTTGTTGAGTGGATCTATTAAGTTAGTAAAAATTGTGAATCAAGAGAGATATCTATTTCTGTCATAACATAACCCCCATTGGTGGTGGTGGACTGTGGACAGAGTGACTGATTGTTCTGCTCTTGTTTAACTGGTTTTTATCCCACTGAGCCTGTCCTTCATATTATTACTCAAAGGCACATGTGGTGTAATGGTTATCATCATAAAAATAGACTCAGCTGCCAAAGTCAAGTACTACACATAGCTGATGCCATTGGAAAGGCATGAATACATCTCTTCTGACCCCAGCTATGGGTAAATAGTAGAGCAGACTGGGCTTTTTTTAGCCTTAGAGTATGGCAACTGGTCTAGGAAAAGGTAAACTCTGAATTCAAACCAGCTGTACTCCACTTACAAATTGACCTTGTGCTACATCCTGCTCATTGTGGAGGGGTTAGTATCTACATTCTAATAACATGCAATTGATTTATATATACAACAAAATAGCGGTTACAGTGTGAACGGGAAGGCTAATTGCACATTGATATTAAAAATTGATTTTAATAAATATGCTAATATATTTTGATTTCTAATTGTTTGGTTTTATCTTAATGGATATGAGCTAAAATCTCGGGGATAAACCTTTAAAAAATTCCAATAACAGGAAGAAATAACTGTAATTTTATTCTTTACTTCCTAATTTAACTAAATAGTTGAATTAGAAAATTCAGCAATGAAAGACATGAGTGATGGAAAAGCGTAAGTTTCAGTTGTTTTATTATTTTTTTATTATACCCCTCTCTGTTTCAAATCTTTTTCTGTATTCTTATTTCGTTTCATTAGCCTTTCTAATCTAATATTTTATTACATTAAAACTTAAATACTTGCACCCAGAGGTTTCATATATTGCTAGTATTAATAATAATAGGTTTTGAACACTTTTCCCAATCAACTGTCACCAAACCTCTGACAAAAAATCCAGTACATTTATTATTTTTTTTATATAACCTTGTTATCTAATATTTAAAACATACACATTTTACAATTTTAGTAATGTGTAGATAATCGATATATCACAAGGTGATATTGAATTATTACTAATTCACTGGAAACATTACATTTTGTAACAAAATATTTACAGTTTTTTTTTTGGGTGGGGGGGTTGTTTGTTTTTGAACCAAAAGTGTTATTTTCCAATTTTTTGTGCCTTAAAATAATTGGAAAAGACTTAAATTCTCTTCAAATTTTGCTTTTGTAACTTTTTCAAATTTACCCATTTCCACAACATTCCAGGTAGATTTAATAACAAACATTGAAAAACTACTAATTTCTGTATAACTTTGTATAAATACATAGAAATTTTGATTCATGTTTTATTCAGATCTATGTAAAATAAAGTGAGCAAATTTGCCCATTTTACATAGAAAATAGGTTAATTTCTAAGTTTCCTTTATGCAAGGCACAAAAGCAAAGTTTAAAGGGAATAATGACCATTTCTATACTTTTACAACATAAGCAATTAAGAAATAACATGTATTAATATCAAGGAACAAAATGTCTCTTACACAGTGTTATTTGCATGATTAATATCTTGTATGGACTAAAAAAAATAATATCCTGCATTTTTGGTAAAAAGTTGATTATTTTAAAAAAAAGAAAAGAAAACTGATGCATATTACAGAATAATGAATCAGAAAAAATATCTTTATAATTTGTTTATTCACATATACATATATTCATTTTTCTCCCATATATATATATAATATATATATATATATATATATATACTAGCTAAAGTACATATATAAAGACATATTTACATCCAAGGGTAAAATATTTATGGACATTTTCGTGAAAATCGACCATTAATTGATTTTTCATAGAAATTTAAAAAAAATACTTTTGTCGTAACTTGTTTTTGGCTACATTAAATTTTAGTTGATTTAATGGTGCAAATATGAAAACTTTTTTTTTCAGTCATAATTTCATTATTTTCGTAAGCTTAATTTTTTTAAAAATCATCAGGAGTTTGTTTAATGTTTCTTCTTTCGAATGGAAAAAGTTTTTCAAGATAATTAATTTTTAAAATTTCATTGTTTAAAAAAATTTACAGGGAAAATTTTACTTAAATAAGCCTTTTTAACGGTTTTAGAAAAAAAAAATGAAGTGTGACTTAATTTTAAAAAATCTGTCTATTATTTATTATTAGAATTAATTTTCAAGTTACATACATTAGAATCATGTTATTTTATGTTGTTAATGTTTAATTTTAAACACTAAACTTTATAAAGTTATTCAACTACCTCGTATTTTTACTTTTAAAATTTTATTATTCTTTACTTGTTATTGTAATTTTAAAAACAATTATATAAAAAGATGTTTGTTTATTATTAAAACACTGTAACAATTGCCGTAGATTGTATTTCATATTTAAATAGGTATACCAAAAAAAATCGTTTGCTACGTTTTTAAAAACGAATTAAAATTAATTAAATCTATTATTTAAGTTCAAACTTTTGTTTAAATTGATAAGTAGTACCATAATGACCATCATTAAAAAAAGAAAAATATCATTACATATGCAATTTATTTTTAATACATTTAAAAAGAATTTGTTTTGGTCAGTTTTGACGCAATTCGCCATTCTGTCTCTTTTTCAAGGGTTTTAAGTGCTTGTTTACAATTTGAATGTAACATTCGCGATAGCAAAATATTTACCAAAAAATCAGGTAATTATCAGATTTTAATGAAATTTTCAGTATTGATTTATCAATTAATGAATTTTTAGTGCATCAGATATTTTATTTCAAAACTTTAATTTAGTATTTTTGCTATGAAAAATTAATATATAAAATTCATTTAAAATATGAAAAGCCTGATGTTAAGTTTAAAATGTTCTATTTTTAGATTCTAGAAATAAATATCTACTTAATGCTAACCTTATTTAGTACTTCAAAGTATACGTTTTGAAGAAAAACTCCCCACTTTTTAAGCAGAAAAAAATATCGATGTATAATTTTTTCTTTTATAAGATAATAGCCAATTAAATAATTATCGAAATGAGTAAAAAAGAAACCTCCAAAAAATTAATTATTTATTATTTTCTTACATTTAATTTTTCGATTTTTGATACTTATTTTCTCAAAGAAAAGCCACCGTAATTTTTTGTTTCTATTCATAACTTCGGTCTTTTATCTCTTTATTTCTACTGTAATTAGTAAACTATAAGACCAACTCAAAAAAATGTTACGCCCCCAACATAAGGGGGGGGGGGTCAAAATTAAGTGACCTGAAAAAAATGAGAAAGTTTTGAAATAAAATAAGTAATGTATTATAAAGATCATTCATTGATAAATAAACACTGAAAAAATTAGTTAAAAATCCGATAATTCCCTGATTTTTGGTAAATTACTTTCTGGGGGGGGGGGCTAAAGTCATTTTGTCAAAAATGCATTTTAGGCCAATTTTGGTCTAACTATCTTAAGCTAAGTGTTACTAAAAAAAACTTTCGACAACTATATGTATGTATTTTTTAGATATTTCTTTATTATTCTTTTACTGTTTGACAAAAAAGAATTTCGTAAATAGCTTACGAAATTCACACAAACACTTATTTAAAATAAGTAAACAAACAGTGTTTGTTAATTTCATAATTAACAAAGACAACTAAATATTATATTTCGCGTTTAAATTTTGTTATTCTTCTTTCAAAAACGTTTTGAGTTTCACTGGATATATTTAATCATATTATATTCTAAGAAATATGAAAATAAATAGTATGTGGGTAACCACTTTTATTGGAGTTTTGAGTTTTACTGGATATATTTAATCATATTATATTCTAAGATATCCCCTTTTTTAATCACTTGAAGGACTTTTTTCAAAAACTTTTTCGTACATAAGACAATTTTAAATTCAGTTTTTGTAATTGCTAATTCGCATATTAATTTAAATTTGATTCGTTGATTAAAAATGGATATATTTTATTCTAAGAAATATGAAAGTATTCGTAAAAATATTGATAAAAAGTTTTCATTTTTCTTTTTTAAATATAAACAAACGCATTCAACAACGCAGTAGAAATAGAGCCGACATACGGAAACGGCAGCAGGGTGGGGCGGGTGTGCTGATTAGCTGGAATATCAGCAGTAGCAGCTATGTGATAGTTTTCAAAAAATCGTTTGATTTTTGTTTGATTAATTAATTATATCCCTTAATCAGTAAAAATCAATAACCAAATTTGGAGTGTTTCTTAGTTAGAACGATATCAATGTGTATGCAAGATTTTGAATCTGAGTGACCTCTCGTTTTGGGGTTATACGTCAACACGTACATACCAAAATCTCTCCTTTATATATTTAGATATATATTATATAGTATCCAATTGCTGCTTTAACTTTTCCGTCACAGTGGCATCAGTAAATAATCCAAAAGTGCTCAATATATTAAAAATACAGCTTTAATAACTAAGGAATTACATCGACTTAGTTAACGTAAGGTAGGGTCCTGAAAAAATCATTTTCAATTTGATTGAAACCATGGTAGACCCTTTATTTTTCCTCTAATATAATATTAGTAGTATTATATATATATTATTTCTATGTTGGTGGGATTAAGAACGGGTAGGACTAAAAATGAGTAAGGAATAAAATTTCTTTTGTACAAAAAATAGGAAGGAATTTGTTGATGAGGAGGCCTCGAGAAACAGCTAGGTGTAACTCATGGTTGAGGGTGCTAAGATAGTGAAGATTGAGGGTTAATTGTACAAAAGAAATCTTATCCTTACTCCTTTTTAGTCCTACTGTTCTTAATCCCACCAACATAAAGAAATTATATATATATATATAAATATATAATATATATATATATATATTATATATATATTATATAATATATAGAGAGAGAGAGAGAGAGAGAGAGAGAGAGAGAATAAGAATCAGTATTTGAGATTAGTATTATTTTGCGGTGTTTATGTATTAAATGAATTTTCATCCATAACTACAGCTTCTTTCAATTAAATTAGCAGCTAATAATGTCAACAAATTTTACTTGTTACTGACAATAATCTTTTATTTGTGCATTGTTAAGTTTTATTTACTTTCACCTTGTTTTACATTCATATGAAAATGTTTCTATTCTGAATTTTATCATTATTATTGAGTATTGAGAATCCATAAGTATTGGTTTAATGAAATATTTTCAAATCATTTGGAAAAACAAGAAGAAGAATGGAAATAAGAGAAGGGAGAAAGAGAGAGAGAGAGAAAAATGGGAGAGAGAAAGAAGGGAGAGAGGAAGAATGGGAGAGAGTAAGAATGGAGAGAGAAAATGGAGAGAGAAGAATGGAGAGAAGAAAGAGAGAAAGAATGGAGAAGTGTTGCAATTAATATTGTTTTGATTGCAATTGATAATAAAAAGTCAATGTAACAATATAAATTGTGCCTTTTATTCTAAAACGGTTATATGAGAAATAATAAGACTAGGACAAAGGTTAAGTGGAGCAAATTTGCTGGACTTGCTCATCGGAACTGGATTATGGTTTTGATTGATGATCCCTTGACGATTTTCTGACAAGACAAAAAAAAAAAAGAAACTTCCATAAAAAGTCATGATCATTTTACTCGAAGAGACTGAGACCGATCACTCTGCCTGTACACACCAATTAAGATTACCACCTTAGATGCATTGCCTTCTCCTTCATCCCCCAAATCTCTGTTTCAACTGGTGTGCCTTTAGTGAATAAAGCTGTGACTATTACAATTTGTCATCCAGGATTTCATTTCACACAACGAGCCTTTTCATGATCTTGACCATTTTATTTTGCATCCACCCACAAGTGACCATCTGAGAAGAAGCTGCATCTGCAAGCCAATCAGTGTTGATTTAAGCTGCAATGCTACATATAAATAGATTCACTAAAGTATCAAGAACCAAAATTCATCAAGTTGAACATCATTCCTGTTGGATATCTTGGTATAGTTATTTACTAAGCTTAGCTTAGATGTGCCACAAGCCAGAAGTATAAGGGCTAATAAATAATCAATCTCACTAACAATGGTCTACAAATCTAGCTTATTAACCATTACACCACGTGAGGTGCCCATGAATATCTTTGGTATAGTTATTTACTAAGCATAGCATTGGCACCCAGTGAGAATCGAACTCACTAACATAATGATTTGCTAATCTCTGCTAACCATTACATCACATGAGGTATTTTGTAGAAGATATAAACAGAATCAACACTTCTTTATATGACCTTAGCAGCACAGTAGTAGGGCAGCAGCAACAACTTCGATAAAAAGTAGACAAACCAAAGAAAGACTGTTGATCTCTCTCAACTGGAGACTTACTACAATGATGGATTAACCCTGATTCAACAATGGCTATGAGAATCTCAACATGTTCAATATCTAATTCTTTTATTTAACATCAAGAATTGCAAGAAGCTAAATTCTTCATTTATATTTCATTTATTCTATTATTAAAATTATATATATATATATAATATATTATATATACTAGCAAATATATGCACCCTCCGGGTGCAATACTTAAGTTTTTAATATCACAAAATATCATATTAAATTAGAATGCTAATGAAACTGAATAAGAACATAGATAAAAAATATTTGGAACAGAGGGTATGATTGAAAAATAGAACAACTTTGAAACTAACTCTTCCATCATTTTCCTTTACTCCCGTCTTTCATTGTGTAAATTTTCCTAATTAACTATTTAGTTAAAACAGGAATTAAAAGAATAAAAAACATTACTTCTTCTTGTTAATAGATTTCTTTTAAGATTTATCCCTGAGATTTTTACTCATATTCAATAAATAAACCAAAAAACAATTAGAAATCAATAATACTAAGCATATATTTATTAAAATCAAAATTTTAATATCAATATGCAAATTAGCCTTCCCA